>CANNZV010002022.1:0-103624 GCA_947561585.1 Caprella mutica | reverse complement strand
TGATGAAAGTTTAATTTCGAATAATGAATGAAAAATGATCAAAATAAAAAAGGTAGCTAATTAAATTGTACAAAGACTCACCATAATTCATTAGCAACATATAAGAAAATTATAAAAGAATTTAATTGATGCATCAACTACACAGAAAATAAACAGAAACTTACCAACTAAAAATAATGAACTCAGGCATTAAAAAAAATAAAAACATTTTGCAAATTAACCATTAGGAAAGTGCACAGTGAAGGGCTAACAACAACCGCCAATAGTTGTGAATAAAGGGCACAGTGAAGGGCTAACAACAATCGCCAATAGTTGTGAATAAAGTGCACAGTGAAGAGATGAACAGTTAATTATGTTACAAATGATAACCAATGCATAGAGATAGCACCAACTGGCTGTGTGATGTTTGCATTATCTTGAGTGTGGATTTTAAATTGAATCTCACTCAAATAATAAATGAATATTATTATCTCTGAAAAGAACCTTCAAAATGTAACAAATTACCACATTCACCCAATATTCACTCTATTATTGCATGCATTTCATAGCAGCTGTAAGTGGACAGTGAAAGTACACAGAAATAAACTAAAGCAGGCAAAAGTAACTCGCAAATACTTACGCAGGAGGCATAATAATTTGCTCCATGTATCTGAAACGAATGGTAAAGCGAGAAAAGATGAACAATGGGGAGGAACACACCCACGAATAACTTAACACATTATAAGGAATTAAGGATAAATATACAGTAGCTAGTAACTTTGGATTATGTTAATCAATTTATCCCAACATGATGAGGCTTGGAAAATATAGTGAACAGTCATGAAATATAAATCAATGAGCGTAATATAGAGAATGCTATCGTAAATAATTTAGTAGGGGTTTAACGTCTGCTTCGGAACCAAAGGCCATATCGCTGACGTCAAGAGGAAATTAAATACAAGGGACTAGAAGAAGCAGTCAGAAAGGAAAGTGGCTCCATGAACAAAGTCACCCACCACAGTCAGTGACGATGCTCATGGATGCAGAAAAGCTACTCTGTGAATGCAGTCCCTTACCAAGGATATAACAAAAAAGGGACACAAGTACCAGTGATTGCACTCACAGATGGAAGAGGAAAATGAAGAGGTGATAGTAAATGAAGCCTACGAGTCTATCTAACACAAAAATCTAAGACCTCGTAGTTGAAGAGCATAACCCTAGCGCTATCCTCTAAAACTGCAAGTAGTGTTAAAAAAATGGTAAAAAAGAAAGAAGATACATTTTCAAAATCACATATATATATAAACTTTAAAATCAATTCACTATACTTTTAGATCATTTAATTGTAGAGATTGATCAGGTGACATCTCTAAATGTGTGGACACTCCAGTAGGTAATTTACTTCTCTCACTCTGCTGCTCTTACCTCACTGGTTTAGAAGAGTCTGCTATGGCCATGTTACTTTGGTTAGAGCTGGTGTATTTGGACTTGCCAAGGGCATCACGGAACATAGACTCTCTGTCAAGGGAGGAGAAGATGCAAGTTATTGAGCAGTTCAATGTTTCCAATTAGCTGAACAAAAAATCTGCATGATTCAATTCTTTTAATTCATTAATAAAACAGAAAGTAATAGTCATATTCTTTGTTTTTTGAGAGTGGATTGTCCTTTTAACACTGAATCATGAAGAGATTATAAACTAATTTATTTAATTGTCTCACCAATTAAATTAGCTTATTTGATTATAGTTATCATCATTAAAAGTGGAAAAATATTAGAGCCAAAGGTGTCACATGAAAATGAACAATTTATACTTAATTGTATGTGACCACATAGTAGCAAATTTCAGTTCACATTTCTAATACAAAACTGTAGCAGTTATCATTTTTTAAATTAGAGTTATGATATTAGATAGCTACTTCATAATATATATATATATTAGATAGCTACTTCATAATATATATATATTTTAGTAGCTACATCTTAGCTAGCTGCTCAGGTTTCAAGTTCTTGTTTCTGATGTCAGAAGAAAAATATACAAATGGAGCAATCTTTTGCTGGGTGGTAAACCACATAAGAATGAAATATTAATTACAATATACTAACACTCACCTCCAGTATTTCAAAGCTTCGTATAAGAAGGCAATCACGAAGAGAGCAATCATAGATAAAATTAACTCCCATATCGCTTCTATTTTCCAAAATTCGAAGAGAACGTATTCATCATAGCCAGTGTGGAAATACATCATCTGAAACAAACCAAGTCAATGAAATATTTGAAAAGCAAAAAGCTTCAAACTAAGTAATTAGTGATTCTTTTAATTTCTATTTATCCTTCAACTAAATACTCAATAGAAAGCTAGCTAATTCTTTATTAATAGTTTTTTAGTTTGATTAGGACAATTTGATTAAAATTTCACTTTTAAGGAACTTTAGCTGCAGTTTCTGAGTTTATTTTGAACTGTTTATTTTACTATGCATATTTTTCAGTTAAGAATATATTTTTTATGATGAGAGTCGAAATAAATGAATGAAAAACAATGTAAATTTGGATTGCTAGCCCTGATCATGATTAACTTTCAATTATTTCAATTGTTACCTATAAACATTTGCCCTCTCAAATAAGGTGAATAATATACTACTACTCAATCTCACCATTCCACCCATGTCCATGCCAGAATCTGTGCTATTGTCACCCATGTCCATGTCACCCATGTCCATGTCACCCATATCATCCATGTTATGTTCAAAGGTAGCATGACCCATCATTTTGTGATGATTGTGATGGTCCATTTTAATATAAAATGAGGCTATTAATAATAAATTACACCTGGAAAACAGGGACTGAAAAAGTCTGTAAGAAAAATTGTCATAATTAATAAAAAGAAGAGTCGAGTTATCAAATAATATAACTATTTAAAACATTATCTTTTATTTCTAAAAATTGAAAATGCGGAACTGGTTGATAAATAAAATTAAACTTAAGAAGTAAAATATGGTGCAGTGTTATTTCTGAAGAAGAATATATATAGTCAATCAAATAGCTATATTAGAATTTCAGACAATTGGAAACATGTTGTCAATAACTATTTTAGTAAATGTTGCTACACATCTCAATAGTTTGTATGGCAGACCTGAGAGTCTGAGACCACAACTCTGCATAATTACTCTCTAATTAACTTCTTATTTTCAAGAGTACTTTATTCATTCTCTTTCTTTGCCACGTTTCAGAGTATGTCTGTTAAAGCCAATTAATTGGTTAAGTGGCTTAAATTACACTATGTCAAAACTCACATATGTTTAATTGGCCATTTTTCAAAGAGTGGCAGAAAAGTCACCAGTTTAGTGAGAAAATGAATTATGGATCCAGCTCATCACATCATTTCAGATACTTTAAAGAAATTTCCAAGAGCAGATTTTACACTTGAAATTTTGAAGACATCATTATACAGTTTATACTTCATGTCTGATGCGTGTGTATCTCTTGAGACTATTTTGGAAGCGATTTACTTGTTATTTAGAGTTTTTCGACTTATTTAACCCTGTAGCAGTAGTAACATTATCAATATTTAGGAAACTATTAATATTTTTATCTGTTAAATCAAATTATTATTCTTAATCATTATTCTTGTTGAAAAACAATGTAAATATTACATATACACCAGTCTGCAAGGCATACACAATCAGTCTCCGGATTTTTTTTTGTTGTCAATTTCTCACCAAAATGATCAATTAGGAAATTGTTGCCGGATAATTCAGGAGACTAATTTCAAGGGCCCAACCAAGTAAAATTGTATGTCTCATAAACTCACCATTTGTCTCTCCAGTTCTCTCCAAAATTCAACAAATTCTCTCCAAAACGATCAAATTCTCATTAATTCTCTCCAAAATAACATTGTAGCATAGGAGAAAAATAGAAAAAACTCGCCATTTGCAATTGAAGGGCTCAAAATAACTGTCACAAACTCGCCATTAAAATAGCAAGTTTGGACATGCTTTATTATTTGGGGGCCCAAGCCTCAAGGCCTTAACAGTCGCCGGATAAACTTCACAACTTCATGAATCTTTTGCAGACTGAGATCAGCCAATCAATGTTGGTTGATTTTTTCAGCTTTTTCAAAAAATCGGTGGATTTTTGTAATTGTGCACCAAATACACAATCTGCAGAAACTGGTAAAGTGTTTGTAGAGATCTCTTATTCTGTTTGTAGCAAAATTAATGTAAATATAGGAATTAACCAGTCTGCAGAAACTGGTTAAGTGTTCGTAGAGATCTCTTAATCTGTTCGTAGCAAAATTAATGTAAATATAGGAATTAATTCAGAAGTGTTCGTAGCAAAATTAATGTAAATATAGGAATTAATTCAAAATTGTTCGGAGAGAATATCCCAAATATCTCACATATTCTGCAGACTGGGGAATTAATTCAAAATTGTTCAGAGAGAATATCCCAAATATCTCCCATATTCTGCAGACTGGCAAATATACTGGCTTACAGCCTTACCTCTCAAAAGTTACCAATATTGTCCCAGATTGCAGGAACTGGTAAAATGTTCTCCAAGAAATCCTCTATTTTGGCTTCTGTTCTCAGTAAAATACATGTAAATATAAAATATAGCTAGCCAGTCTGCAGAATATGGAACATTTTCCAAGACTGGGAAAAAAATAGCATTATAGCAAAAAATACAACCAAGTTTTAACTTTTAGTTAAGTAGCTTAGGCCTTAGTTAAAAAGGCCTTAGGCTGAAAGGCTGAGTTGCTCACTAGTCTGGCTGACTACCAAAGTTCTGAACATCTTACAAAATGACTACTAAATAGTAAATACTGTTCTCATAATCTCATTTTTATTATAGTTTTTTATTATAAATTTTCTACCAATATTTTGTTAAAAATTAAATAATAGTCTTAGTCAGTGAGTCTAAGTGTCTAGGTACCTTCTAAAAAACTTAAAAAGTAGGTAGGTATAGTGAAACGATCAAACACCAATATGATTGAAATTTGGATAGGTCTAATTCCCATTTCTATATCTAACTGATGTGATGGATAGATATAACATAGCATGTGATCACATTAACTATTGAGCTAAGACCTGTCAAATGGTTACCATGGCGGCGTAACCGACAGACGACAAGAAATAATAACCTTCGAATATTTGTTACTGATGAGAGAATATAGAAAATATATGCAGTAGCAAAGGTATTTTACTAAATAGTATTAAATATATTTGATCGAAAAATGTTGAATATTTAGAAAATAGGCATGTTTCACCTATGGCTAAATTTTCGATAATAATCATCATATACTAATCATCATATAATAATCATATATAAAATCAATAGTACTAAATACTTTAAACTGAAATTATGATTGAAGGTCCTATCCAGGCTCCGGGAAAAAATTATTTTATTGAATAATATTATAGAAATTATAAACCATTATTCTGCAAACCGCAAACAATTCGGTTAATTTTATATTGTATTATTTGAGTTTTTAATACTATGTGTGCATCAATTGTACGAATCACTAAACTGACGCTGAAGAAGAAGATTGCGCACTCTTTGTTCTGATTTACAATTTGATTTTTATAAACAAACAATGCGTTTTCGGCCTTCGTTTAAGATATTAATTGTTTCCTAAAGTATATAAACGTTTCTATAATAAGTTTATCCAATTTTATACATTTACACGAATATTAAATAGATTTATTATACCCAATGCATAGTTTACAATCAAAACAAATGGTGTACATTCTTTTTTTCAGACTGAACACTAGCAAGTCGGAAGTTAAATAGGTATTGTAGAGTTTTGATTATAAAAATCTTTAAAAAATATGAAATTAAAAATATGCTATCAAGTTTCCTGGAGAATGCAGCAAAATAATAAGAAACATTAGCCTCATTGATTAAAGCAAGCAATAGAAAAAATTGCTTGGAGGGGACCTTTAAAATAGAAAATAATAAAGTAATCAATTCAACAGTGCTGAATATAACTAATTTCCTGAATGGAAATATTTTGTACCTATAAGAGTATTTATTCCTCAAACCCTCTTATACCCAAACTAATAGGGAGAGACCTAAGCATATCTTCTCTTTACACCTCTAGTACCTAATTGTTACTAACGTAGAGTGAAGTCTAAGCCCCTACAACAATTCGTTATCTCCCTTATCTATAGGCATATCACTCTCGTCAGACTGCCTTATCGTCAAGGAGAAAAGATATACATGAGGATTACCATTAATTATATCACAGGCTGGTGAACATGTAATCCGATATGAGGGGGGGGGGGGGACGCTACAAATAGGTTTTCGAATGAAAAAAAATGAAAATAATTTCCTTGGCTAGGTATAAAGATTGGAAATCCAGAATAGTTATGTTAATTTATTGTTATATAACTGTTTATAACCATCAGATGAAAGTATGATTTATTGGTTTATCTAGAAATACATCGATAAGATTATATTTTCGATTAAAAACTGTCAAGTCATCTGAAGCAATTATTTGATTCATTATTATAATTAATACATTTTATCATCTTCAGATCGCTGATAATTATCTTCTAAATCTAAAGATTGAACCAAAGAGTTCAAAGTTAACTGATACAAATCCACCATTAATTTATAAATCAGTAATGAACGGACAAATAAGTATCGATATTGCTTCAAAATCTAACATATTGTGGTTCTATCATTTTCGTTATTCTTTTTAAAATAATAATGCAGTAATAATTTAGTTGTTAAATATTTCTTACATACTTTAATGTTTAGAATTGTAAGAAAGAAGTACCTACTTATCGAAAAGCACTTTAGATAATCATTGGTTTCGGTATAACATCTGTACTCATTCTTTGATCCATGTCCCTATTGGAGAAATAAACTGTAACTAGATGACGTGCATTCGTAGAGAGCGCATACCTTCGCCGCCGCATATAACCTTGGCCATCCAATGATCATTGAGTTATAAATGACCTTGACCTTTTACCCGTTCACGTTCAAAATTTAATAAACTAATTCCTGGATATTGACCAATCGTACCATCAAGTTTAAAGCAATTTGGTTGAATACTTTTTGAGTTATAAATGACCATGACCTTGACCTTTGAACCTAATTGCTCCCAAAAAATTTACCAAATCGGTACCTGGAATTTGTTAAGAGACTTATTAAGTTATACGAATGACAAGATGACAAAGAATGCCGCCTAAAATATAACCCTCTGCAATCTGCGAAGGTAGTAAGAGTCTATTATTTACTACAATAAGCTAACAGTCTGTCTGTCCGAAGCCTTTGATTAATTATACAGGAAAAACTAATGATTTGTATCCATGGATACGGGTCACACTAATATTAATAATTATTAGAATTAGCTTTTGAGAGCAAAACAATGATTATGTTAAATCAGTATATATGTACTGATAATGCGTACTTGCTTTTGAATTAAATCCTAAACCTGTTATATAGTAATAAAATTATCAATGGAATAAAAACAGCTATACTGAAGTTGAAAAAAATATTGTATCCCGTACGGGTAACTTACATAGAATTCAAACCGTATTATTAATGGGCTTGTGACAATATGCTTTTAAATCCATAGATCCCGACAATATTATAGACGGAGAGAATTAAAGAGTATTGAATGGTTCTACACCAGCGGTATATAGTATTCGATACCATTTCATTTCGTCTGTGATATTCCT
Source organism: Caprella mutica (assembly GCA_947561585.1). NCBI lineage: Eukaryota > Metazoa > Arthropoda > Malacostraca > Amphipoda > Caprellidae > Caprella > Caprella mutica. The sequence goes on along the minus strand of CANNZV010002022.1, from coordinate 95,958 downwards.
AAGATCTATTGTTTTAAAAGCACATTGTCACAACCCAAGTAACTATTTCTTTTGTTAATAGTTACTAACTAATAGTGTGGACAGTAAGTGATCAACTACAACAAGGACAGACAGTTAGACTGTGAAACTGTAACTGCCGCAGACTGGTGTTTAACCATCTAACTCCTGATGGTACATTATATAGGGTTAGTTACGAGTTATCGGCGTGTCCACATTACCGATCATGTTACTATTGGTGTCCAACATGAAAAACAATTAAAATAAGTTATAAAATAGTTATTAAGTATTTTCTTCTTACGTGATCGATCATATGAAACAGTCCGGTAACTCGAGACTTACCCTACTCAGGATATAGCGGGTTTATAGCTCATCACTATAATCATAACTAATGATGAACTATACCACTAGTCATTGCCATCAATGAACCTATAGTAGTGATGTTGCTATAACTATAGCCTGCACTATAGCCTGCACTATACCTCATACACCAGCTATAGCATGCACTATACCTCATACACCAGCTATAGCCTGCACTATACCTCATACACCAGCTATAGCCTGCACTATACCTCATACACCAGCTATAGCCTGCACTATACCTCATACACCAGCTATAGCCTGCACTATACCTCATACACCAGCTATAGCATGCACTATACCTCATACACCAGCTATAGCCTGCACTATACCTCATACACCAGCTATAGCCTGCACTATACCTCATACACCAGCTATAGCCTGCACTATACCTCATACACCAGCTATAGCCTGCACTATACCTCATACACCAGCTATAGCATGCACTATACCTCATACACCAGCTATAGCCTGCACTATACTCATACACCAGCTATAGCCTGCACTATACTCATACACCAGCTATAGCCTGCACTATACCTCATACACCAGCTATAGCCAGCACTATACCTCATACACCAGCTATAGCCACTATACCTCATACACCAGCTATAGCCTGCACTATACCTCATACACCAGCTATAGCCACTATACCTCATACACCAGCTATAGCCTGCACTATACCTCATACACCAGCTATAGCCACTATACCTCATACACCAGCTATAGCCACTATACCTCATACACCAGCTATAGCCATTATATATATCTTATAGCAAAGGAGAGAAATGTAACTAAAGAAAGTAAATCAAATTAAATTTCACGGGTGATGTGTTTCTTTAATTTGTTCGTATTTTTTAGGTGTAACTGACGTGACTGAAAAGAAATATGTTAACGTTGTATTTCCTATAAAATGTGCATGTACTGGATATGTGAGTTAGTGTGAAACATTATATGAAACATTATATGAATGTGATTCATATGATGTAATGCATTTGTTGATTTAAAAATTAAATAATTATTATATTTTATAGATATATCTTTATACCTAGTTTAATTATTTTAATTAATTCATTGCTACATCATTATAAATAAAAAATAAGAGAATTATAAGGGAACTATAATTAAATAGAAATAAATTGCAAAATACGTCACCAGGAGAAGTATATGAAGAATCTATGGAATTCGGGAACAATTCCTCCAAATTCCTACATGCACTTCGCAATTATTCCAAATATTTAATAATGAAAGTAAAACTGGAATACGAACTATTGAAATATATTAATATGTATTTCAAATCAAACTAAGATAATTTACAAGTAACGAAAAAATATATGGCAATTTAATATATTAGGAGAGAATATTCTAGCCAACCTCTCTCCACGACTACCAACCTTACACTGAATAACTGTTTTTTCTTGCTAATATATAAACAGAAAAACACATCCTTTCTTCAGTATACCAAAAAAATGCATACACACGGTAGCAACAGGTAATACTAATAAGGATTAGTGTTAATACCTAGAAAAAAAGATAACTAATTAGGTAGGTAGGCATACAGGTTGGTAGGCATATAAGTAGGTAGGTAAGATATATTAAAAAAATTTTTTATTGCATGTTCCATCTTCAATTTATCTTATGCTATATAAAATTTACCTATATGCATATACAAATTCAAAGGTAGACAAATATCTAGCAGTGTATCGGCAAATCTCAACTTATCGGCAACCTGTGCGATAATTTTCCTTCAAAAATTATCGGTTACAAACAGATAAAAAATAGGGATTTCCAACTATTTTTACGTTGAGTGTTACTGTATTATTATGAGCAGTGACTGTGACAGTAAACAATGAGCAGTGACTGTGACAGTAAACAATGAGCAGTGACTGAAAACAATGAGCAGTGACTGTAAACAATGAGCAGTGACTGTGACTGTAAACAATGAGCAGTGACTGAAAACAGTGAGCAGTGACTGTAAACAATGAGCAGTGACTGTGACAGTAAACAATGAGCAGTGACTGAAAACAATGAGCAGTGACTGTAAACAGTGAGCAGTGACTGAAAACAATGAACAGTGACTGAAAACAATGAACAGTGACTGTAAACAGTGAGCAGTGACTGAAAACAATGAGCAGTGACTGTGACTGTAAACAATGAGCAGTGACTGAAAACAGTGAGCAGTGACTGTAAACAGTGAGCAGTGACTGTGACTGTAAACTATGAGCAGTGACTGAAAACAATGAACAGTGACTGAAAACAATGAACAGTGACTGAAAACAATGAACAGTGACTGAAAACAATGAGCAGTGACTGTAAACAGTGAACAGTGACTGTAAACAGTGAACAGTGATTGTAAACAGTGAACAGTGACTGAAAACAATGAACAGTGACTGAAAACAATGAACAGTGACTGTAAACAGTGAGCAGTGACTGTAAACAATTAGCAGTGACTGTAAACAATATGCAGTGACTGTAAACAGTGAGCAGTGACTGAAAACAATGAGCAGTGACTGTGAACAATGAGCAGTGACTGTAAACAATGAGCAGTGACTGTAAACAGTGAGCAGTGACTGAAAGCAATGAGCAGTGACTGAAAGCAATGAGCAGTGACTGAAAGCAATGAGCAGTGACTGAAAACAGTGAGCAGTGACTGTAAACAATGAGCAGTAACTGAAAGCAATGAGCAGTGACTGCAAACAATGAGTAGTGACTGCAAACAATGAGCAGTGACTGTAAACAGTGAGCAGTGACTGAAAGCAATGAACAGTGACTGTAAGCAATGAGCAGTGACTGAAAGCAATGAGCAGTGACTGAAAGCAGTGCCTGAAAGCAGTGACTGAAAACAATGAGCAGTGACTGAAAACAGTGAGCATTGAATGAAAGTAATGAGCAGTGATTGCAAACAATGAGCAGTGACTGCAAACAATGAGCAGTGACTGCATTTCATATTAATTGCCACCAAAATATCCCTATGAACTAAGTAGTTAGAACTGTTTCTAATAAAATTAATAGAATAATAAATAAAATGCTTACTACAGCAATATTATTATGTCAATAACCTTTGAAACGTATAATTAATAATAACATATTTAATATTGTGTCACGTAGAAAAATGAAAATAGTTACCTGAAAATATGTTACTTGTAATTTAAAAGAACCCCACATGATTCAAAACGATATCCCATATTAGGTTTAAAAGTACTTGTAGAATTAACAAAACTAATTAATGTAATTAAATAAAAATATCACATGTCATTAACAAAATTACTCTATGTAATTTAAAAAAAATTCCATATAATATATTTTTTAATTTACCCTATGTAATTGAAGCGAAATACCCTATATAATTTGAAATTAAAAAAAACCTATACATTCAATTTGACGATAATAGTCCTCTATATGTGTATCGAGTTATACGCAACTCGGGGAATTGTTTTCAAGGGTACCTACTCTTGAGATGGAAAATGAGCACAAAAAATAATTCCAAAATATTGAACACACACTATGTATAAAGTACCTAGTCATTGTGCAGTAATTACATAGAAAAGTAAACACTCGGTAGTTGAAGTACCTAATAGATAGAAATGTGTGTCAGGAAGAAAAAAAAAATAGGACACGAATTATAACAGACATCTGATGTTACAGAGACCACGTTATGATTTGATTAATCAATTCAGTAGGGGGTATAACGTCTGTTTCGGACCCAAAGGCCATATCACTGACACCAAAAGGAAATTAAATACAAGGGACTGGAAGAAGCAGTCAGAATGGAGAGTTGCTCCATGAACAAAGTCACCTTCCACCATCAGTGACAAGATCATGAGGCTACCTACAACATTTTTAGACCTCGTAGTTGAAAAGCAAAACCTCCTCCTCTAAAACTGCAAGTAGCGTTTAAAAAATGATAAAAATGATACAAAAAAAAAAAACAATCCATAATCCAAATTACAACAGTTCTGAGCCTAGGGAAGCCACCCCCTTCTCTTCCATTCACCAAAGACAGTCTCCGGATAGAGCCCCTGGGCCACGCGCCACGTTATGAAACCTTGAAGTACCTACTCAGACACTCATTGCTGTCGTAAAGTGGGCACCAAAATTAATTAAGAGCCATGTCACACGAGTGTTTTCAAAGCCTGGGTTAGAAACGCCGAAACCATATCAGACGAGCGCGTTTGCAACGCTTCCAACGCGACGCTTTTGGAGCGTTGCTAGCGCTGTGAAAACGCTCGTCTGATATGGTTTCGGCGTTTCTGACGCCGACAGTTAAAAGCACACTATTCTTGACTTTGATGATCGTCAATAGTTACAAGATTCTTTCAGTTGCAGCTGGACTTTGAATATTTCAATACTCAGAAGAAAATATCAAATCTGGTACTATATTGCCCCCCAAAAAAGTCCGTAATACTTACTGGGTTTTATAAAAGGGTTTGATTTGAAAGAAATTTGAGCCTTATTATGCCATGTATTTCATTATTTTTTTAAATAGTTCCTGTTTCAATAAAGTTGTAAAATTTTATAAATGAGACATAAAGTACCAGATCTGGTATAGTTCCTAATAACAGCTTCAGCAAGCTTGTTGAATTGTATCATGTAGTTGCACTGTCGTTGAAAGCGCCGTGGAAACTCAGTAAAACTGCTCGTGTGACATACCCTGGCGTTCCTGACGTCGCGTTAGCTACCGAAGACTGGCGTTCAAAACGCCATAGAAGCGTTCGTATGACACCCCACTCACTATTAACATGGATACATAAGGAATGTGTTGAACAATAATCTCCTTAGCGTCAAAAGCGCAGTGAAAATACTGTGCAAAAGCGCTCGTATGAGATGGCTCTTACCGAGACACACCTCAATGACTCCACGGTTGAGGCTGGATCGGCAGCCGAGGCTGCGGAAAACCGTAAATGTCAAATACCCCGCCCTTGGTGATGCTTACATAATGGGCCAATTGCTAAGATACCGTAAGGGACCATGAAATATGGAGGAAGACTCTTGTAGTAGTCCCATAGGCATTTGCAATAGAAGCTATAGGAGCGAACGGCAGTACGACCTCCTCAATCATGAAGTTTATTTATTTATTTCAACACAAAATTACCCTTACAAAATTTAGTACTGAAGTCTGGCAATTTCACTAAGTTACAATGTAGCAACACAATAGTACTTGCTAATGCAGGACAATAAAGACCCAAATAAGCTTTCGCTTTATGGGTAGGTTGGTATTGTTCATAGGTAGAACCGTAGACGCCTTGTTGAGAAAATGAACGATCCAAGGGGATTTTGCGATCGAGAGAGGGAATACCTTCAGCATCTTTTCAGCCGCGAAGGAAAGATTTTAGGGCTGTGGAGTCTCTCCTCACTACGAGAAACCACACTCATATTTTCTTCTGTAAAGATTACATTCTTTTAAAGAGTAATATTAGAACGATGCACACGGCACCGAAATGCAATGGTTTCGTGTGCATCTTGACGTCAATGTGAGTGTGCTCAAGTATCAAGTCATTAGTGCGTTGATAACCGCTGCAAACAGTCTTAAAAATACCTCTGATAAAGAAAACACCTACTCGTGTGTATTTACACTTAGCAACAACCTAAAACGGAAAACTAACTGCAGGAATAACTTTCTAAAACGCGGACAAATCCTCCGATGCTTTATTTTAGGTTTCTTTATGGAAAATCATGTAGCTAAATCTGTTAAAATGTATTCATTATATACCAGAGCAGGAAGATAATATCCCAGTGTCATTGAAAATCTTTACAAGCAGTTGGTAACAGCCATCCAAGCAGATAAGATAAGGCTACGACTCCACAGATAAGATTATTATGAAGGCTGTACATAATTGTGCAACATGAGAACCTCTAGAAATTAATGAGTAATCTATTGAACTTTGAATTCCACCTACTAATTATAATTCTTAAAACATTCCACCGAGGAAATTTGATTATCTACAACCAGCGCCATCTTGTGATATAAAAGTCAATTAGGATCTTTCCCATTCGACGACACCCACCAAATTTAATTCAAATTACTTTTTTAATATGTATTTTTGTCCATAGAATCCGAAAATCAAAACCGTTTTTTGTAGAAACTAATAGTTTTTTGAGATATGAGGGTTTAAAGTTATTTATTTCCTATGTATTACTGAAGGATTGGGAACTTTGAAAAAACTCGTGTTTTCACGCATTTTGGTCAAAGATAGCCGTAATGTAGTTTGTTGTACTGCACACTTCATGATTGTTTAATGACCTGGCAGGGGGGTATGGGCGCGGCACGCCCCCCATTACACATATATCAGCATTGAAGTAATAAATTGAAAATATCACGGAAACTGGAAAAATATCCCATATATGTATTTCGGGGGGCGTGCCGCCCCCCTGCCAGGTCATTGATCAGTCATGAAGTGTATCGTAAAACAAACAAGCGGATACAACAAACTACATTACTGTTTCATGTAAAAAATATATATTGCTTAAGTAATTTCAATGAAAACACGAGTTTTTTCAAAGTTCCCAATCCTTCAGTAATACATAGGAAATAAATAACTTTAAACCCTCATATCTCAAAAACTATTAGTTTCTATAAAAAAACTGTTTTGATTTTGGATTCTATGGACAAAAATACATATAAAAAAAGTAATTTGAATTAAATCTGGTGGGGGTCGTCAAATGGGAAAGACCCGTTAATTAAACTATAGCTACAAGGATAGATTGAAATTCTTGCAGTGACGAACTTTTTATTTTAATTCACACAGTGAAAAAGTTTAATGCCTATTTAGTTACTAAAAAGAAAACAGAATTTTTTAAATTCCTATTTAGTTAGGCTACTAAAAACAGAAAAGTTTAATTCCTATTTAGTTAGGCAACAGAAAAGTTTAATTCCTATTTAGTTACGCTACAAAAACAGAAAAGTTTATTTCCTATATAGTTACGAAAAAAACGTTTCTGGTACAAACAATACCTACCTACCATTAATAATGGTATTAATACACTATTATATTACAGATAAACAGCCTGAAATAATAAATACATAAATAATAAATTACAAACAATCCAACTTCATAACCTTATTAAAAGCTAATAGGGTCAGTTTCGAGATATCGGACGGTTCCACATTTCGGACCATATCAGGAAAAAATTATATAATAACTTTCATTTCAAGTACAATATTTTTCTTATACCATCAAAAATATGTTACTGTCCAATAACTCGTAGCTTACCCAATGAGAAAAGAACGTCTTTCTTTTCTCCAGTAAAATAATAAGGACAGGATTTAATGCATTACTTTATATTGGAATATAAAACAGACACCAGTGATCGAAAAGGCACTTTCGGTACAGTGAGAAAGTGCTTATGGACGCAGAAAAGCTACTCTGTGGGTATGATAAATATACTAGCTGTTTAACGTCTGCTTCGGAACCAAAGGCCATATCGCTGACGTCAAAAAGGAAATTAAATACAAGGGACTGGAAGAAGCAGTCAGAAAGGAAAGTGGCTCCATTAACAAAGTCATCATCAGTTGGTGACAATGCTCATGGAAGCAGAAAAGCTACTCCGTGAATGCAGTCACTTACCAAAGAATGTGACGAAAAGGGACACAAGAACCGGTGGCTGCACTCACGGATGGAAGAGGAAAATGAAGAGGTGATAGTAAATAAAGCCTACGAGTCTACCTAACACAAAATCTAAGAGGAAAATGAAGAGGTGACATTAAATGAAGCCTTACTGAATATTTGTACTAAAGATTAAGTTATTTATTTGTGGAATTTATATCTAGGTGATAAAATAAAAAGGTTTCAAGTTACCTTTATCGACACACCAAAATGAAGGCAAAGAAATAAAGAGGCAGCACGTCTAAGAGGGAATAGTGAACATATTGCTTTGAATTAACAATAGCTACTAATATTTAAAGTTAGCACTTCTAATACTTACAAGTAACACTCCTAATATTCAAATTAATCACAACACACAAATACACACTCTTACAACTAATACACTGAATAAATTCATTTAAATGAAAAAATACTAATTTCCTTATTAAAATTAAATGCTTTTTAGATGCACTAGAACCAATTATTAAAAATTCACCAATTGTTATATTTAAAAGACAATATTTTTCCATAAAAAATATGTGTTCTTTACCTAATTAGTTCCATTTAATCAAATGAGTTAAAAACTACAGGAATGGTTCATTTTAGACCACCAAACAAACAAATGTTGAAGATTTCATAACTTCTCTATTATCTGATAATTACTCAAATTAATGGACAAATAATAAAAAGAAATTTTTTCGATGAATGACTAGACATTTTTGTGTTTTAGTCTTTAAAGCATTTCAATTAAATGTTACTTAATTAATTTAAATAGCTATAATATAAATTGATACCAGTTATTATCAATAATAATCCTAATTATTACCTATTTATCACACTATAAATAATTAAATATCAAAATACCTAAGAATAATAATAAACTATTGACTTCACTAACATTAGTACATTTAAATTAGTAATAATTTATCAAGAAATGTTTTGCGACATGAGATATTTTGTCAAAATTAAATTAATTGCATAGAAAAAATGAATGCGTATTGTTCAAATGATTAATATTGACGTTAAATTTAGTAAGTTTAAAGTCTGCTTCGGAACCAAAGGCCATATCACTAACATCAAAAGGAAATTAAATACAAGGGACTGGAAGAAACAGTCAGAAAGAAATAAGACAATTTATGGTAGCTACATCTTAAGTCTACTTCACTCAATATGTCACCCACAGTAGTTAGTCATTGTCAAAGAACACTAGAGAAAGAGATCGGAATTGTCAACTTTGTGTAGAAAGGAAGGAATGTATCGATGAAGATAGGTATCAATAAAATTAGATATCGATGAATTAGCTTATTGGTGATTTTACACATCTAGAATTAGCTACAGAAATTATCTCACTGAGTGAGAATTGTCCAGGTAAAATAAATAAAATAAATAGTCTAACTCTTTTTCTCTGGCCTTTGGACGGTAACTACCGAGAAAGATATCTCCAGACTCATTTATAGGTATAAAGAGGTAGATACTCTTTGTCGTTAGTCCGTTGTTTAGTTTGTTGTACCTAGGCAGGGAAGAGCATCTTGAGAATGAAGAGAGAGTGTCTCAACTGCTGTGAAGTGAGTAGCCACGATAGAGGACCTAAAGTGCATCTGAACAGAGCAGAGTTCCTCTTGTATTCCACCCTGTGAAGAAGTAATACTTAGGTGAATATCGAGAACAACAATTATCTAATTAGAACATTCAGAGAACGGAGAAACTGATAGAAACCTCCCTCCACACCTACAGGGTGGGGCGTAAGTTTGGAAGCAAATGAAAGTGCATATTATAATCCAACGAAAAATATATTTAATAATTTACAGTTATGTATTATTACATAAGGGTTTTAAGAATTCAAAAATCATAAATTTATTCAAAATGTCCACCCTTGTTTTTAATAACAGCCTCAAATCTCCTCCGAACTCCTCCTACTGCGGCACGCAACTGTTCTTGTGAAATTTCCTTCCAAGACCTCTGGAGCGAACGCTTTAAATCATCCACACTGCGATGGAATTTACTACAGGCCTTTGATTCAAGAATGGACCATACCGAAAAGTCCATAGGATTAACATCTGGGGAGCAGGGAGGCCACATTTCTTTGGACCAAAACCGTGGAAGATGGTCATGGCACCAGTTTTGAGTGACATTTGCAGTATGTGAAGTCGCGCCGTCTTGCTGAAATGTCCATAGAGTGTCATTACCGAAGTGATCCTTAGCTGACTCCAACATTAGCGTCAAAATATTCTCAATATAACATTTAGCATTGATTTTGGCGCCTTGTTCCACAAAAATTAAAGGAGATCTCCAAGTTTCTGAAACGGCGGCCCAGACCAATACTGAAGCAGGTTTCATGGTTCTGTGGACAGTTTTTTGGTTGTATGGGACGTCTTTTGCACTTTTACCAATTATTCTGTCATTCCTCCGGTTGTGAGCCATTTCCACTGTGAAATTTTTTTCGTCAGACCAAACAATTTCACCAGCCGTGCCAGACTTCAATTCTCTCAGAAGTGCTTTGCTTCTCTCCAATCTCTTTTTCTTTACAGCTTCTGACAGAGTCCGTCTCTTTTGGAGGGTGAAAGAGGACATCTTTAGGTCTTCTTTGACAACTCTTCTCATTGTTCTGGGACTCACATTAGCTGTTTTGGCTAACAATCGTATTGACCTTTTCGGGTTCCTCCTGATCTTCTCTCGGGCACATTATATCAGTTGTTTGGTGCGTTGTGAGCGTGGTCTACCACTTCTTGGACGATCAATCAAGTCTCCTCTCTCATTAAAACGCTTCACACACTTCCAAACAGTCGATCTCGCTATTGAGAGAGTCTTTGAAATGACATAATCTGACTTCCCGGCACGGTGTAGAGCAGGGGTGGGCACACATTGTATTTTTCAGTGCCGAAAGATGGAATGTCAGTGCCAATTTTCTTTTCATTTTCTAAATTACTGGGGATACTGATCGAGTAATTATATAATGAGGTGGTATATTTAATTGAAATACGAACATGTACAACGGTACATATTTTGAGCATAAATATTGGTAGTAGATTTATCATTTGCATTAAAAAGAATTAATATATGATAGATAAAAAAAATTTCTTCATGTGAAAATATCACAATAAAAACAAAAATAAGCTAGCATAAGTAATAATAAGTAACTCATAAATTCACAGGATAAATTACTTTCCTAACTTATTAATAATGGGAATTAAAAATGATTGCATAAATATTTACCACAGTGTTTGAATGTCCCAAGACAAGCGTATGAAAGATGTAAATTTAACTATCTAGATAAAAAGAGACAGAGGTAAATAAATTAAATACCGGCACTATTGTAACAATAAACAAAAAAATCCTTAACGGATAAAATTTACTATCAAAGTATCAAGGTCATTCATTACAAATACACTGTTCTTCAATTAGTTGACCATGCACTTCTATATTATCCTTTTAATTTATAGAGCAGTCAGGGCTAAAAATTCTTAATTTTCTTTGGAAGAAAATAAAGCACCGTTTCCCGGGTGGGCAGTGGTACCGTTTTGAGTGCCAAAATAGCACTGAGTGCTGCATTTGCCCACCCCTGGTGTAGAGCAATAATGGCTTCTCTTTTGTCTGACATTTTTGAATTGACTAAATTTTTGTAAAAAATAACACTGCCACGTCATAATGTAGTGTCTCTACTATAGTTCAAACCCTATCACCTACTTAGGAACTTATTTTTAAGAATTATATTAATGTTTGAAAAATTGCTTCCAAACTTACGCCCTAACCTGTACTGCTACAACTAATTCTGACGTCAAAATGACACCAATGGTACGCTCATTACAAATAACGTCACTTTAGCTAAATCAAGAATACCATGAGGTACACATCCATACCAATCCGCAACCAAAGAATAGTGTACTCACTTTATCACCACCTTACTCACTTTATCACCACCTTACTCACTTCATCACCACCTTACTCACTTCATCACCACCTTACTCACTTCATCACCATCTTACTCACTTCATCACCACCTTACTCACTTCATCACCACCTTACTCACTTCATCACCACCTTACTCACTACATCACCATCTTACTCACTTCATCACCATCTTTGTGTACTCAGGCGCTTTCTCCTGCAGAAACAGAGTCATCTTTGGCTTCAACAGAGAGGATGACTCTATCACTATGAGTCTGTTGGCTGAGAACTGAGTCACTTGGAGGGGGAGGGCGTATTCTCCTGAGGGGGGGGGGGGATGAGTTAAATAATGGTAAAATAACAGACTATAGCTACACTATACAGGTGCAGCCTCTGGGGTACACACCCCCAGAGGAAACTGAGATGTGGGTAAATTTTAATAGAAATTATTCCAAATAACAACATCTAGATCGGAATTACAATTTTTAATTCAAATATTTCTATTCTGCCCAGACGTCAAATGACATAAATGTTACACACCTATAAATATAGAGACATAGGGGGTGTTACGTCATAATAGGTTAAGTTAATTATTTCAGGTGAATGACTTATGATAACGATAATTGAGTAGTTACCCTAGGTAGCTATATTACGTGAATTATTAAATGAACACTTAAGTTGAAGAGATAAATACTAGACTTTAATGTCAAAATTTTCCATAGGTAACTTAAACTCTACATTGAATCTTACTTCAAGAGTTGAAGTCCAAATCCTGATAATAACCTTCAACATTGAGTTTAAATTAGCTTATGCACCAAAGGTTAGAGACTCTAGCTCACCACTCACCAATTATAGGTATGTTGTAGATAGCTTCGAACCTTTTCCCAACACCCAGTGGGCGGGAGTCGACAGCCTGAAGGTGGGGCACCCACTGGAACCACTGGGGGGAGGAGTGCTTTTATTAGAACTTTTCAAAAACAGAAAACTGTTGTGTAAGCTCCACACCAAAATATCTGTAATTAAAATCATTCACTCCCCACCCTACTGGTTCCTCACCTTACTAGTTGTGTTGATATCAGTCACTAGTTTCCATATCTTCCCCCTCTCTGCTGGTATGATGGCAAACTCCTCTGCCTCCCACCTAGAGGTGAGCACCTCCACTTGGTACAGCACAGCTATCAGTGCCAGGGACACAGCGAAACAAAACGCTAACTGAGAACAGAAAATTGAACGGGTTGAATGCGGGTAAAAAACAGGTACACAGATCTTGGTGTGACCTGAAACTGGCAAACACTTGTTTGAAATTGTAATCATCTTTTAGTAGGGGTTAAACGTTTGCTTCGGAACCAAAAGTAAAATGGAATTGAATACAAGGGACTCTAAGATGTAGTCAGAAAGTAAAGTGGCTCCATGAACAAAGTCACCTATCACCAGTTGATGACGAGTTCGTGGAAGCAGAGAAGCTACTCCGTAAATGCAGTCACTTACCAAGGAATGCGACGAAAAGGGAAGAGGTGATAATAAATGAAGCCTACCAGTTTACCTAACAGAAATATCTAAGAGTAAAATGAAGAGGTATCCCCTCATTGTCCCGAGGCTACATCTGGGTAGGCCTTCTTTTTGTTATACTGTAGGTTTTAGTTCAGTTTGGCACTCTTTTTCTTCAGCTTCCCTTTGTATCTTTCCTCAATTTCTTCATTTTTCCTCTTCCTTCTGCTTTGCTATATCCGTCGGTAAGCAGACTGACTGTGTAAGTCTCTTATCCATGGGTAAGCAGACTGACTATGTAGGTCTCTTATCCATGGGTAAGCAGACTGACTGTGTAGGTCTCTTATCCATGGGTAAGCAGACTGACTGTGTAGGTCTCTTATCCATGGGTAAGCAGACTGACTGTGTAGGTCTCTTATCCATGGGTAAGCAGACTGACTGTGTAGGTCTCTTATCCATGGGTAAGCAGACTGACTGTGTAGGTCTCTTATCCATGGGTAAGCAGACTGACTGTGTAGGTCTCTTATCCATGGGTAAGCAGACTGACTGTGTAGGTCTCTTATCCATGGGTAAGCAGACTGACTGTGTAGGTCTCTTATCCATGGGTAAGCAGACTGACTGTGTAGGTCTCTTATCCATGGGTAAGCAGACTGACTGTGTAGGTATCTCATCCATGGGTAAGCAGACTGACTGTGTAGGTCTCTTATCCGTGGGTGCCTACTATTGCCATCCATACTCTGGGTCGACACGGTTACTTGTGTTAGCCGAGTAGTCGACCTAATGCATGGAGCGTACTTTCACAGTCCCCTCTTCTACGAGGCCTTCTTCTCTTCATGTCTCTTTGGATCACCTCGTAGTGGATAGGGACAACTTTTAAACCCCGAAAATAATAATAAAAATAAATGAAGAGGTATTAGTAAATGGCTACCTAACACAAAAATCTAAGACCTCGTAGTTGAAGAGCATAACTCGTACGGAGTATCCTCTAAAACTACAGCTAGCGTAAAAAATGAAAAAGACAATAGCTACATAATTCAAATTACAATAATTCGGGCCCAAGGGACACCACCCCCCGTCTCTTCCATTCACCACAGACAGCTTCAGGATAGAGCCCCTGGGGGTTATTAGAGGATGATGTTTTTTCAGTGTAGCTAGAATGAAACGACTTACTGTGTTGGTCATTGCAGAAGTCTTTACGCAGTCTCTACAAAATGGAAGAGACAAAACACTATGAAGAAAAGGGTGAACCTGAAAACAACTGCAGGGATAATTATGATAATGATATCATTATTGAAAATGAATACAGATGAACAGCTTCCAAACTCCTCATCATACCTTAAGGCATGAACCTATTACTAAGGCATGTTTGAGATTAGGCTAAATCACTAAGTTCATCCTTCACAGTTAGTTACATACAAGTAAAACCCTTCTCAATCATTACTTGTAAGTTTGTGTTCTTTTCTGCTTTAATATTATGTTTGTTGACTATATTACTTTACAATAACAATTTATTTTCATTTAACTTGACTTTATAATAATTCTTTATTTTCATTTACCATTGCTATATATCAGTTTGCTATAATAATTATTATCATTTATGTTGTTATATTTTGTTTTATTTACTTTTGTCAACTGTATATCTTTAGAGAATCCCTTCATCTCCCTCACACCTCCACAACCTATACTTTGATCTTCATCACCATACAATCCTCTGTCACCTTACAATCCTCTGTCACCTTCCCTGTATTGCATCTAACTTTTTTATAGAAATAATCATTGGAGACTCAATTCCCTACTGTGTTCTTCATAATGTTATCACCATTGGGCAAGTAGCAACTTAACACGTTCCCCGTGGATTGACCCACCGGTGGGTCAATCATTGTCTCTCCAATATCACGTATTGACCCACCGGATGGTCAACACGCATTTTTAATATGCAAATAATAGGTAGTTGCGTAATGGTGAATCAATCGATCAGCATTTTTATTGAATTGAGAATGAGAATATTTATTGAATAAAAAAAAATGACAGTAAATACAAAAATATTGAAATTTAGTACAGAATATTCAAGCCCATACGAAGTTTCACATGAAACTTTTCGGGCGTTTATAAATCTAAAGCTGTATTTTACCAAAGAAAACACTCCAGAGCTTTCTACCAGATGTATTTATCAAACAGCACTGTTTAAGTAAGCCAGAAAAATCTTCAGCGGTGACGTCATACTTGCGTTAAGTCGCGGCCAACCCGGTCAAACACAATGACTCAGAAGGAAACTAGCTAAAGCATTTCCTATTTATTTCAACAATTTCCAAGCATAATTTTTACACGTTGAGTTAGGGTACCTGGGGGTCACTGCTCCCCTGGCAGCACAGTGCTGCCCCCTGAGGTAGACACGGAAAAGAAAATATTGCACCACTCTTAAATGGAAAAAAAATATTAGCTAATTGATATCATTTTCTTTTATTAAATTCTATTGATATTTTTGCATGTTTAATTGTGAATAAAGAAATATAAAGAAAGAAATGATAGGGTCACGATAGAAGTTAAAGATTATATTAATGTTTTTGACATTAATGAAGAAAAATATATTTACTAAATTTCATCAAGTTTTTTTTAGATAATTTATATTCTATCTTGAAAATTCAAATTAATTACAAACAAAAGTTAGATTATTTGTGAAAGGAAAATGATTTAGAATCACACTATATTGCACTACAGCCTTAATAATTAAAATAAATAACTACATAAAGCATTAAAAAAATTAGAGTACCTAATTATTAACAAATTTTTCTAAGTTAAAAAAAAGAGTATTATGCATTAAAAAAGAATAAAAAGAACTAGATAGAAGAAGACGGGTAACAAAGTTGCTCAATAATCTACTCATCTCAGTGTGGCTCATGGATGCAGAAAAGCTACGATGAGCCCTGCATCACAAGTTAACAATTTACCTATGAAAGTATGAACGAATGGGAAATATAATCACTGTTATTAAAACCTAGTACACTAATTAACTCAATATACTACAGATACTGTAACACAATTTACAAAAACAATATTCATTAAAACTTTACAATATAAATTATACCCAAGAAACTTACAATATTAACTTAAACTTCAAATATATATATTAAATAGTGTCCCAAAAGAACCTAATCTATATTTATAAAATAGAATTTTTTTAGACACCCTAAATATCTGGAAAATAAATTTGATTATCTAAAAATGAAAGTAATAAATAAATCTAAAATAATTAAATATTCAAATCAAACAATTGAATAATTTCAATTCAAACAATAATTGAACAGAAAATAAATTACCTAGCTAAAAACAATAAGTATAACCATTGTGACCATTAGGTTTATTTTAGTGTAATATTACTAGCAATTTGATCTCTATTGACTATGTATCACTGACCTAAGAAGAAATAAATACAAGGGACTTACAAGAAGCAGTCACACAGGAAAGTGGCTATACATTCACTGGCTACATTATGGCACTAGAGTGAGACAGAGTGACTGAGGCTAACTTACGAGTTATCGAACAGTTCCACATTTTCGGCCAAATAAAAACAATATAGAATAGTAGCTATAACAATATTTTTTCTTACGTGTCCAATAACTCGGAAGTTACCCTAGTGACGATATATTAATAAGTTAATTAAATAGCAGTAAAGCTTTTGAGATTCACAGTTATAATGGAAAAAGAAAATAAAGTAAACCATCTAGGGTAAGTTCCGAATTACCGGTCAGTTCCACATCTTCGGTCATATAAGAAAAAACGATATTTTAATAATTATTCAATATTTTTTTCATGGATACCAACTAAAAAAAATTAAATAATTATTAAAATATCGTTTTTTCTTATATGACCGAAGATGTGGAACTGACCGGTAATTCGGAACTTACCCTATCAAACATTTAGAGCATTTCATATCAGGTAAAGGGTCTATCCAGCACTTGGACCCTTCACTCACGCTTACTTGAACTTAGTGTCCATTTCTTGACGCGTAAAAAATCTACAGGACTGTACAAATGTTTGATATACCCTTTACCGTATTTTCTCTTCTATTATCGCTTCCATAGGAAGAAGTCGTTCAGCTGCCGTGTATCTAAGAAGAAATAACTTAACATAAAATAGCTAAAATAGGTAGAGAAGCTTATTATTCTATTAAAGCCATTTAGTTTAAAATAGTGAGAGTAGCTTTTTCTTAACTTATTTAAATATAAACCCTATCTTTATAATAAATAACCTAATAATTTAGGTTGAAAGGAGACACTCGTTGAAATTTATTGTCCACAATAACCTAATACAACACACTTGCCTGCCCCAAATCCAACACACTTGCCCAAATCCAACACACTTGCCCCAAATCCAACACTCTTGCCCCAAATCCAACACTCTTGCACCAAATCCATCTCTCTTGCCCCAAATCCATCTCTCTTGCCCCAAATCCATCTCTCTTGCCCCAAATCCATCTCTCTTGCCCCAAATCCATCTCTCTTGCCCCAAATCCATCTCTCTTGCCCCAAATCCAACACTCTTGCCCCAATTCCAACACTCTTGCCCCAATTCCAACACTCTTGCCCCAAATCCAACACTCTTGCCCCAAATCCAACACTCTTGCCCCAAATCCATCTCTCTTGCCCCAAATCCAACACACAATATAGCTATCACCCTAAGCTTGTCGCCCACCTGATCGGAAACGACGTGTTGGAACAGACACGAAGCATCAGAAAAAAATCTAACGCATACATATGAATGTGCTAACGCCCACCTCCTAGGATAGGAAGTGACACTGATATCTTTGAAAGAATATTTTTCTGATGCGTCTGAGAGACAGTCAAGCTTAGAACGGTGTTTGAAGGGTTAGAAAGAAAACTAGCTTATTAGCCTCAAAGGGGAACTGCGTCAGTAATTAGATGTTAATTACAATAATTTTGGTATAGCTACCCATTCAATTTTCACTAACTAATTTCACAATATGTTTTACCATTGCAATAAGTCTCTCCAATTTAATTTCAGACATCTTTTGGCGATTCATATGCAAAATTTTTTGAGAGAATGAGGTAGCTACACTCAAGACTGATCGAGATATGAACATAAGATTGTGGTAGTTTCCGTTCCGATGGTCTGTGAGCTGAATGTTGTGTCGTGTCAACTTTGAAGTTTCCTCAGCTTTCTGATCCGATCACGTGAATGACAAGCTTTAACCCAAATCTAACATTCCTACCCTGAATTGAACATTTCTACCCCAAATTTGATAATTTCCCTAGCTATTTGCCCTATTTTCCAGTTCTAGGTCTGGGTATGCCCGACTTCTTGCTCTTGCCCCCCTTAGCGCCTCCCCTGAAGGTAGGTTTGGGGAGCCTACTCCCCTTTACGGGGGTGAAAACTCTCTCTGGAGCGTAACTCTGGTAAACATTCCACATGTTGGAGTCCTCGTCCTGAAAAAGAATATAGAGTGAACATAGAGTAAAAAGAATATAGAGTGAACATAGAGTAAAAAGAATATAGAGTGAACATAGAGTAAAAAGAATATAGAGTGCACATAGAGTAAAAAGAATATACAGTGAACATAGAGTAAAAAGAATATAGAGTGAACATAGAGTAAAAAGAATATAGAGTGAATATAGAGTAAAAAGAATATAGAGTGAATATAGAGTAAAAAGAATATAGAGTGAACATAGAGTAAAAAGAATATAGAGTGCACATAGAGTAGAAAGAATATACAGTGAACATAGAGTAAAAAGAATATAGAGTGAACATAGAGTAAAAAGAATATAGAGTGAACAGAGAGTAAAAAGAATATAGAGTGAACATAGAGTAAAAAGAATATAGAGTGAACATAGAGTAGAAAGAATATACAGTGAACATAGAGTAAAAAGAATATAGAGTGAACATAGAGTAAAAAGAATATAGAGAGAACATAGAGTAAAAAGAATATAGAGTGAACATAGAGTAGAAAGAATATACAGTGAACATAGAGTAAAAAGAATATAGAGTGAACATAGAGTAGAAAGAATATACAGTGAACATAGAGTAAAAAGAATATAGAGTGAAAATAGAGTAAAAAGAATATAGAGTGAACATAGAGTAAAAAGAATATAGAGTGAACATAGAGTAAAAAGAATATAGAGTGAACATAGAGTAAAAAGAATATAGAGTGAACATAGAGTAAAAAGAATATAGAGTGAACATAGAGTAAAAAGAATATAGAGTGAACATAGAGTAAAAAGAATATAGAGTGAACATAGAGTAAAAAGAATATAGAGTGAACATAGAGTAAAAAGAATATAGAGTGAACATAGAGTAAAAAGAATATAGAGTGAACATAGAGTAAAAAGAATATAGAGTGAACATAGAGTAAAAAGAATATAGAGTGAACATAGAGTAAAAAGAATATAGAGTGAACATAGAGTAAAAAGAATATAGAGAGAACATAGAGTAAAAAGAATATAGAGTGAACATAGAGTAAAAAGAATATAGAGTGAACATAAAGTAAAAAGAATATAGAGTGAACATAGAGTAAAAAGAATATAGAGTGAACATAGAGTAAAAAGAATATAGAGTGAACATAGAGTAAAAAGAATATAGAGTGAATATAGATACAGTCTGTAGCTTCTCTTTACTCTCCTCACTGCTCTCTTTACTCACCTGTAGTTTCTCTTTACTCTCCTCACTACTCAATTTACTCACCTGTAGTTTCTCTTTACTCTCCTCACTACTCTCTTTACTCACCTGTAGTTTCTCTTTACTCTCCTCACTGCTCTCTTTACTCACCTGTAGTTTCTCTTTACTCTCCTCACTGCTCTCTTTACTCACCTGTAGTTTCTCTTTACTCTCCTCACTGCTCTCTTTACTCACCTGTAGTTTCTCTTTACTCACCTGTAGTTTCTCTTTACTCACCTGTAGTTTCTCTTTACTCACCTGTAGTTTCTCTTTACTCTCCTCACTACTCTCTTTACTCACCTGTAGTTTCTCTTTACTCTCCTCACTGCTCTCTTTACTCACCTGTAGTTTCTCTTTACTCTCCTCACTGCTCTCTTTACTCACCTGTAGTTTCTCTTTACTCTCCTCACTGCTCTCTTTACTCACCTGTAGTTTCTCTTTATTCTCCTCACTGCTCTCTTTACTCATGTTGTTGCCAGTGTAAGCCACACATTTCAGTTGCCACTCTCCGATGTCTTCATTCCAGTGTACGTAGTCTTGAATTAAATCCTGTGTAGAGATATAAAAATTAGCTGAGGTAATCTAGAGTGTATAGCTATCAAGTTTTATCAATCTAATCCTCAATGATATTCATAAAGTATGTTTGAAGTTACGAGGGAAATAAAGTCCAAGAACAATCTTAGTCTCAACAAAAGCCAAAAAGCATAGAAATTTAATTGATTAATATGGTAGAAGAGTTCTCATTCTTTATACACTGTAGCTACAGTAACATTCTAAGAAGAAACAAACTAATTATCTTTGGAGAATACAGAATAACTACTAAATATTGATAAACTAAATGGGTTTGAAATAAATGTTCAATAGGAATGACATATTGATGTTAAAAGGGACTCTGAAGGAACAGTCAAAATGAAAAGTGGCTTCAATTGATTAAATGCTCCATATGATGGCTGCAGAAAAGCTACTCCAAAGGTAGCTACTCACACAATACTGAGGAGGGATGTAGGAGTCAATGAGGAGCTGGTGAAGTCTGTTCTCCCTGGAGAGGAGCCTGATGCTCTCCAGTAACTCCTCTGTCTCCCTCTGCTGCTCCGACTGGAGATCTGTCAGTTCACCTGGAGAATGGGGAGAAAAATTGTAGAACTGCTATAGTTTGGCTGTGATATTTCATCAATAGATATATATATAAAAACAGAGATCATAACATAGATCACATAGTTAGATCTACTCTCATCATAGATCACATAGTTAGATCTACTCTCATCATAGATCACATAGTTAGATCTACTCTCATCATAGATCACATAGTTAGATCTACTCTCATCATAGATCACATAGTTAGATCTACTCTCATCATAGATCACATAGTTGGATCTACTCTCATCATAGATCACATAGTTAGATCTACTCTCATCATAGATCACATAGTTAGATCTACTCTCATCATAGATCACATAGTTAGATCTACTCTCATCATAGATCACATAGTTAGATCTAGTCTCATCATAGATCACATAGTTAGATCTACTCTCATCATAGATCACATAGTTAGATCTAGTCTCATCATAGATCACATAGTTAGATCTACTCTCATCATAGATCACATAGTTAGATCTACTCTCATCATAGATCACATAGTTAGATCTACTCTCATCATAGATCACATAGTTAGATCTACTCTCATCATAGATCACATAGTTAGATCTAGTCTCATCATAGATCACATAATTAGATCTACTCTCATCATAGATCACATAGTTAGATCTAGTCTCATCATAGATCACATAGTTAGATCTACTCTCATCATAGATCACATAGTTAGATCTACTCTCATCATAGATCACATAGTTAGATCTACTCTCATCATAGATCACATAGTTAGATCTACTCTCATCATAGATCACATAGTTAGATCTACTCTCATCATAGATCACATAGTTAGATCTACTCTCATCATGGATTACATAGTTAGATCTACTCTCATCATAGATCACAAAGTTAGATCTACTCTCATCATAGATCACACAGTCAGATCTACTCTCATCATAGATCACACAGTCAGATCTACTCTCATCATAGATCACACAGTTAGATCTACTCTCATCATGGATCACACAGTTAGATCTACTCTCATCATAGATCACATAGTTAGATCTACTCTCATCATAGATCACATAGTTAGATCTACTCTCATCATAGATCACATAGTTAGATCTACTCTCATCATAGATCACATAGTTAGATCTACTCTCATCATAGATCACATAGTTAGATCTAGTCTCATCATAGATCACATAGTTAGATCTACTCTCATCATAGATCACATAGTTAGATCTACTCTCATCATAGATCACATAGTTAGATCTACTCTCATCATAGATCACACAGTTAGATCTACTCTCATCATAGATCACACAGTTAGATCTACTCTCATCATAGATCACATAGTTAGATCTACTCTCATCATAGATCACATAGTTAGATCTACTCTCATCATAGATCACATAGTTAGATCTACTCTCATCATAGATCACACAGTTAGATCTACTCTCATCATAGATCACACAGTTAGATCTACTCTCATCATAGATCACACAGTTAGATCTACTCTCATCATAGATCACACAGTTAGATCTACTCTCATCATAGATCACACAGTTAGATCTACTCTCATCATAGATCACATAGTTAGATCTAGTCTCATCATAGATCACATAGTTAGATCTACTCTCATCATAGATCACATAGTTAGATCTACTCTCATCATAGATCACACAGTTAGATCTACTCTCATCATAGATCACACAGTTAGATCTACTCTCATCATAGATCACACAGTTAGATCTACTCTCATCATAGATCACATAGTTAGATCTACTCTCATCATAGATCACACAGTTAGATCTACTCTCATCATAGATCACATAGTTAGATCTACTCTCATCATAGATCACACAGTTAGATCTACTCTCATCATAGATCACATAGTTAGATCTACTCTCATCATAGATCACATAGTTAGATCTACTCTCATCATAGATCACACAGTTAGATCTACTCTCATCATAGATCACACAGTTAGATCTACTCTCATCATAGATCACATAGTTAGATCTGTCTCTCTCCTCACCCTTTGCTGTCATGTAGAGCCTGTAGACTAGTTTCATTTTTCTAGTTTTTCCCTGTGCCTCCTCTTGCAGTGAACTGTACCTCTCCTCCATGTCAACTCTCTCTGCCTGGAGGAGTAGAGTCTTATGTTAGTGAGGTGTACAAAAAGTTGTGATGGGGATATATTAAACAAGAGCATGTGAACTGTTTCGCAATAAATTATTGATTGGAACAATGGAATAAAATTTGTTCCAACTGTTGCAGGTGTTAACAAACTGGCTTTTAAAACAAAAATTAATAACGAATTGTTTATATAGAAGTAGAAATTATTGGTACTCTCTAGCTAATATACTGAAACAATATAAAGTTAAGATAACTAAATTAATTAGCATTTATCAAAATGATTAATAGTTATAAGCAACTCTTTAATTCCCTCACTCACCTCCTTCTGCTGAATGGCTTGACGCAGTTGCTCCTCATGCTTCCTCCGCTCCTCCAACTCCGCTGCTGAACTCTCCAGGAGCTTCTGCTGCTCCTCCGCCTTCTCCAGAAGATTCTCCCCTCCGACCAAAATCTTTCGCTCCAAACCGGCCAACCTCTGAGAAAAATAGATGGGGATTTGGTGAATAATTTATGGGGGGTTCAAGTTTTTGAAGAATTAGCTAGTCGGAAAGTGTCACTAGCTACTTTCAGGCACTCTTGACTCAGACGTCAAAATGACACCAATGGTAAAATAAGTAGCTAAACTAGTTATATATAATTATAGCTATATATATATATTGAATTTTAGAGTCAATTCAGAGTTATCGGAAAGTTTAATATTTTCAGGTTAATCTTCATTTTAATAGTATCCATGATACCAGAGGGTAGGTATCATGGATACAAATCAAAAAGTTCAATAATTATTATTAGCTATAGCTATATTTTTTCTAACATTTTCGAAAATGTTAAACTGTCCAATAACTGATAACTTACCCCAGCTACATAAATTATAGTAGCTAATAATTCGACTTCTAATTTATGGAGGTTGATTTTGATAAAGAAATAAAGAGTAGCTACAGCATGACACACATTGCAGGAATTATTTCTCTCCTCACTTGTTTCAAGAGGTCTGCCTCTCTCTCCGCTCTCTTCAACTCCTCCTCTTGCTTCATCAGCTCATCCCTAGCCTTCCTTCGCTCCTCCTCCTCCATATCCTGAGAAAAAGTTAAAATATTACATTTAAAGAATTCATTAAAGAATGGTACGCACACATTGTAGCTAATTATTGAATCTAAAATAAACATAAAATGGAATAAAGAGAAACAACTTAGGGTAGGTTACAAGTTATCGGGCGGCACCACATTTTCGATCTTGTAAGAAAAATTAAATAATTATTAAACTTTTATTTTAATTGTCTGAGTTAATTGATCGAAAATGTGAAATTGTCCAAGAACTGAAGTTAGTTAAGTTTTCTTCTTTTCTACCGCATCAAGAACAGATGAACTGTAAACCTTTCAAACTCTAAATACATTAACATCACTTTACTCTGAAGGTAGACATTAAAACAGGTCAAGAACCAATGTAAAACTTCAAAAAATTCTATAGACCTATCATGACCTCCTTTCCGTATACTGTCACCCTAAGCTTTAGTATAGCTATGTGTAATTGTATGTATATTAACATTTTGGTGTAGCCTACCGACAATTGGGCACAGGACAATTGCGCTGAGTCTACTGTATTAACTTTATTAAACAGGGTTGTGACAATATGCTTTTTGCTTAGAAATATAATTTTGAGCATAGCTAATAGCTATATTTAAAATAAAATATTCCTAATATGGAAAATAGCTATATTCTCAGTATGAAAAATATAGTTTTTTATTAGAACATATTCTTTTCATGAATAAATACTAATTTTTATGGAACTATTATATTTTTATATTCAGAGATAGGCCATGTAAGCAAAATATCTTAGATACAGTAAATATTCTATACTCTATAGTGAAATCCTATTTAGTGAATGAGTTAGGATGAAACCAATAGAAAATAAGAATGTAGGTATTTTAGAATAGGAAAAACATAAAATAAGAATAACGGTATTTTAGAAGACCGTTGCCCACCAAGACATGTCGAAATTATTGGAACAAAGCTACAAGCCGAATTAAGGTTAATGTGAATTTGTTGAAACTTCTACAGGTTCAATATTGAAGTTTTATAAATTAATATCACAAAATGTAATCTCATAATATCATTTATCCCAATAACAGTTCAATTTTTCTTATTCAATGTAACGAATAACCTTTAAAATTTACCGAATTTAGAACTAAATATTACTGTGACTGAACTTTGTCAGACGATGTAGCTACAATACATTGGATCAATATGACTTGATTCAAATTAATACAACTTACTTAAACTCTTCAAAGATTTCCAATAGCTACACCGAAACATGACATTAGCATAAAAATGTGATTTAAGAGACTTATCAATATATCCCTTATCAGTATATATTAATATCATTAGATATCTTTCAAGAGAATATAAAGCATATTTCAAAGATAATCTTGTCACAACCCTAGTAATAACAAAGTAACACTTCTTTATTGTGTCTTCTGCCCCAATTTTGTATGGGCTCAATTGTCCGAGGCCCAATTGTCGTTTCACGTAACATTTTAACCAGCCTATCGACAAAGTGTTTTGACAGAGAAGTTCCTACCTTGGTGTCAGTTAGGTGTCTCCTCTCCTCCTCCAACTGTCTCCTCATATCCAGTAGCTCCTCATCCGTGTACTTGCGCCTCACTTTCCTCCTCACGGGAGAGGATGCCTCCCTCTCAATGTCATCATCTTCCTCACTCTCCTCACCCTCCTGAAGGGAATAGCAGTTAGGAAAATGTACATAAAATTATTAATGTATTTTTTTTCGTGTATAGTTGTGTTTATCTCTTTAGTGTGTAAGATTACTTTTGAGTAATAAAATATAGTTATGCTTTTTCTTTCTAATTAGTTAAGCAATTTTAAATTGTAATGGAGAAATAGTTCCTGACTATTCTCCAAAATGTAAAGGGCCGTACAGACGTAGACTTTTTTAAGTGTTTTCCACCAGACTTTTTGCCAAGCTTTGGAAAGACTTCAAAAAACCCTACGTGAATACGGCCCTTAAGGGAGAATTGTCAAGATTTCTGCATACCTCCTCTCCCTGGTCTAACTGCTCCTTCAGTTTGTTTATCTCCTCCTGCAGTTTTCTCAGCAGTGCATCTTTGGGGTCCTCATTCACTCTGGCCTGGTTGCAGATGTTCTTGGCTCTGTTGGCGTACCTGATGGACAGAAATGATTTTTAAGATTTATACACAATGTAACTAACTATATAGTTACCCCTGAAAATATTTTCTATGAGATATTCATAGAATACTTTTAGGTTTTTCCGAAGGTATACTAATCTATAACAAAATAGCTAGAGAGATAATTGAAACTCAATATTTTCAAGCATTAGAGTAAAATTCTATTCGCTATCAGGAGTGAAAACCTTGACCAGTCAATGACAGTTGGTAACAAATTAAATTGTTCTTCCCTTTTCGCGATTATTGGATTTTTTTGTTATCCTTAAGAAACCTTTGAAGTTGAGCTCAAATTATCCGCTAGAAATCAAAGACAAGAAAATAAGCAGGGTTATTTTTATTTTTAATATTATTCACTAACCTGAGAGAGCTGATTGTCTCATCATAGTTGAAGTCTGCTGGACCAATGTTGGCACACTGAAAAGAAAGAAAGAAATGAAGAGGAAAGAGATTCACAGTAGCTATGTGGAAAATACGCTATGTTAGGTTATCAAATAGAAAAGAGGAACAGTCAATGTAGAATGAGATTGCACAGTAAATAAAAATCTGGTGAGATAGGTATTAGACTGAACATTTAGCTATTTATTGGTAAAATAGGAATCTCAAACTGATGAATAGTAAAATTTATAATCCTGATTCTAATTTTCAATCGAAATGTCTTTTTAAACTAACATTTGTTATCAATGTTATTTCTGCTGAACAACTCACAGGCAGGGTAAGTTCAGAGTTGATGGACACTTTCAATTTCCGATCAAATGAGAAAAAAATATATATAGCTAGCTATATATATTATTTCACTTTTTCTTATCAGTATTCACGAAACCCACATACATCATGGATATCAATTCAAATAGAATTTAGCTATTTCACAACTATTAACTATCTAATTTATCCCATATGATCGGGAATGTAGAACCCTTTCATAACTCGTAACAATCCTTTCCAGTATTCAGACACTAGCTACGTATTTTCTTTTTAAAGGCCCCCTACCAAAAGAAGCAGACCTCCTTTAAATGATTAACACTAAGTTAAATCTCACCATGACAGTCTTGCTGTTTCCCCCCAAAGAGTCCTGCAACAGTCTGGTTAGTTTGCTGTTCCTGTAGGGGATGTGGGTACTCTTGCCATCAACCAGGGCAGAGATGACGTTACCCAGGGTGGAGAGGGACAGGTTGATCTTGGTTGCCTCTTTCAGTCGTTGACCTGTTGCTCCTGTTTTGCTCTGTCGTTCTGATCCCTGTTAGAGTAAGAGGGTGACACTACTGAAGCACAGAGTAATTACAGAAGTACATTTCTAAATGAATCAGCTTTAGAGGGATAGTAAAGTCAAAATCAAACAATCGTCAAATTGGTATTAAATCGATTAAGAATATTTAATTATGTAATATTTGAAGGTTCATTTATTTTTAAAATGTTCATATAAAAAGTAAATAATAAAATTAACGACACCTAGCGGAAGCATTTACACTCAGTATGTTTGTTGTTTTCATATTAATTTATGTATGCAATAATCAAGCTTTGTTTGCGTCAAAATGGTGAAAAGATTATGTGAATTCGTAGACAAGAAGGCATAGTTTTGAAAATAAAGCCATCTCTTCACTTGAACCAGAATCTAGGTAGAAACTTAACTCAGTTTATTTAATCACAAGATGGCGCCACTGATTGTGGCGCCATCTACCGTTAACATTTAGTAAGAAAATAATTAGCTATATGTAAAATGATATATTTCCATTATCAGATTTTATTGAACATTGCAATTTCACACGATATATTTTATTCTTACTAAGCAATCGTTTGACATTAAAATTGTTAAAACAAAAAATGACTTCACTGCCCCTTTAAAGGTCCTCTCCAGGCTCCGGGAAAAAAATGAGTTTATTACATAATATTATAGAACTAAGGTCTACGATCATTATTCCGCAAACCGCATACAATTCGGTTCAGTATATATTTTATTATTTGCTTTTAAAGTTTTTTGGTACTCTGTGAGCAACAATCAAGCGAATCTCCAACCTGACGCTGAGAAAGAAGATTGTACACCCTTTGTTTTGATTTCAAATTTAGATTTTTAAACAAACAATGCATTTTTGGACTTCTTTTAATATATTAATTGTTTTTAAAAGTATATAAACGTTTCTATGATAAGTTTATTCAAATTTAAACCTTAAAACGAATAATAAATAAATTTAATAAACCAAATACCTAGTTGACAATCAAAACAAATGGTGTACATTCTTCTTCTTCAGACTGAAAATTAGAAAGTCGGAAGTAGAGTAGGTTTTGTAGAGTTTGGATTATAAAAATCTTTAAAAGCATATAAAATTAAAAATATGTTATCAAATTTCATGGGGTTTGCAGTAAAATGATAAGAAACATTAGCCTCGTTGATTTAAGCAATAAAAAATATTTCTTGGAGGGGACCTTTAAGGGCTGTACACACGTAGGGATTTTTTGAGTCTTTTTACCAGACTTTTTGCCAACCTCCTCCAACTTTTTCCACGAGAATATAAGAAAAAAGATATAGCTAACAGTTATTGTTAGTTGGCATCCATGATACCTGCAGGTATCATGGATGCCAACTAAAATAAATAACAATTACATCGTTTTTTTCTTATATTCTCGTGGAAAAAGTAGGAGGAACTTAGCAAAAAGTCTGAAAAAATCCCTATGTATGTACGGCCCTATAGTGGTCAGAGTTCTGATTGGCACTAGGTAACCATCAAAAGGGTAACCAATTAACTACCCCATAGCTATACTCTCAAGGAAGGTGTTAGGTAACACAGGTCATCAACAAATCTGACCTTTAGAAATTGTTAATTGACCTAACATGACCTGTTCTAACACCCACTATCCAAGTACTGTGAGTCTGTAAAAGATGTCTCAGTAGGTACTGCGATGTAGCTACACGGACAAGATAAAAGATACACTGAACACAAGACAATAAATATTACTAACTGCCAGGTCCACAAGGTGCAGTTTGCCAACTCTCCAGTGCTGTTTTCTGTCTATGCCGATGTGAGAGCACTCGATGGTTATTGTGAATATCGCGTGAGAACGAGAACTGTGAGTGTTCATGTTAGTGGCTCCCACAGACCCTGAGGAGTGGAGAGAGAGGGTAAATGAGAACACAGTCTAAGGCACCTTCACACTTGCGTTAGAAACGCAAAACTTGCTGCATTTTTCTAACGCAAGAGTGAAGGGCTCCGTTAAAATCAATTGTAGCTAAACTTTTTACCATGAGCCTTTTATCTAATGCGGCGGTGAGAAACGCAAGTGTGAAGGGAGCCTGACCAATCATTCAGAGAGTGAAACTCAACAAAAGTCATGGAGTTAAACTTGGTTGAAAAGAAATAAATGTTTGTACTATTCCTTTGTAGAGAAAAGAATGAAATCAATGAGTTTCTTCTTATTTTATAAGCTGATTTGTCAATAAGGTAAGTTCTGAGTTATCATCAGGTTCCACATTATCGAGCATGCAAGAAAAAAGTACCTAACTAAATAATAGTACCGGTAATATAACTTATTTTAATTGACATCCATGATACCTGCAGTTATCATGGATACCAATTAAAATAATTAATTAAATATCTTTTTCTTATAGCTATGATCGAAAATGTGGAATCTGTCGATAACTCGGAACTTACCCTATGTAGGTACTAAGTTACTAACATTTACTGAATAGCTATACATACTTCACAGGTTTCATAATTGACATTTTTCTAATTATATTATGTACAATGCAGCTAGCTGCAGTAATAGCTAAAGGTAGAATAGTTAAGTTATATTATTCGAAATCAATGCATTTTACAATTTACTAACCACAATAACCTAAATTATAATACAATTAAAATTTATTAAAAAATGTGACTAACTGTTTCTGTTGCCGAGTGTCATTATCTTGTCCATCTCATCCGCATTGTGCACCACATGAGTGATGAGGTCCTTGACGTACACACCCACATCAGGCCTCTCCTTCACCTCCAGCCGAGTGGATTGGTCTGAGCGCAGCAGATCCTTCACCTCCTCGTTGTAAATCTCCAGATAGGAAACTCTCACCAGGAACCTGGAGGAGAGGAGGTGGGGGAGATCCGTTAGAAGAAGCAAAGATGGAGGGAGATTTTGAATTATACTTTTTTTTTTAATTTGAATTATAATAAACAAATCAAGCATCCATCTCAGGCAATATTAATAGTATGATGACAGAAATTGAAAGATGAGTAGCTAGGTATTTTAGGTAGACTATTTATTTTCCATCAAAGTCATGTTCTCACTTCTGGTCTTCCTCTGCCTTGGCAATGTGGCCAAAAATGTGAGCAAAGGAGTTAGGGATGATTCCCTTGAGTTCAGGTGTGTCCCTTACCCCCTCCATGGTGAATGTCTTCCCTGTACCTGAGGTAAATGGAGAGATTGAAACTAGTGTCACGTGCCATAAAAAATTGTGTAATTTTGAAAATAGCTAACTACATTAATTTTATCTTTAAGGATACTGATGTCAGTAGTTCAATTTTTGTAATATTTATTATCCCTGGTTCGGCTTTTACTCCAATATTCTCAACTAGCTAAATAAAATAAAAATTTAATTCAGTTATTGGGACCACTTATTGAACTGCTATCAGAATTATTTATTCAATATTTCTCATAATTAACACATTGAGTGTAGCTAGTACCTCTTGAGATTTAGTTAATTTTAGTTTAGTTAAATTTAGGGTTGGTGAAGTGTCATTCATTATAATAAAAATTTAATTTGTACGGCATTTAACTTGGAAAATTATCCTACCCCTACGACCAGTTTGTACAATGCTCATGGACACATAAAAGCTAGTCAGTGAATAGATACACTTGCATTAACAAAGAATGTGTTGAAAGGGAAATTCCACCACTCATTCAATTAGTTAGCAGCTAATTAATTGATTTGTTAAGTTAAATACTTCTGTTTTTCTTTAAATATAAATACTAGAAAATAACTTCCATTTCAAAGTAGTAATTATCCTCTTAATTTAGTAACTGGAGAATATTTTTAGTGAAATTAGCAAGATGTTTGCCTATATCTTCATTCTTCAACATTGAAATGCACAGTCAAAAGAAGGATAGTCTCCTTACCAGTCTGGCCGTATGCAAAAATAGTTCCATTGTAACCTTCCAGCACATTCTCTACTATGGGTCTGGCTGCTAAGTTGTATACATCAACCTGCAACAATTTAAAGAGGTTCAAAAGAATAAAGACAATACAAGGAAGAGAATAAAAACATATATTTTAATAATTGGAAATATACTCTCATAATTACGGCAAGAAACATTGATAACTATTTGAAGTGTAGATGTAATAAATCTCGACTCACCTGTTTTGAGTCGACATCAAAAACAGAGTCAAAGGTGAATGTCTTAGGGGGGTCTTCATTGCCGGCATGTGTGTTCTTTACAGAGAGAGTACAGTTCTCCTGCCGTACAGTGACAATGCTGTGATGATTCTCCTTGATCTCTTTGTTGCTTAGGGGACGCACTCTGACCACCACTCTTACCTTGTCATCAGCATCGGAACTTGACCTGCTGTTATGCTGTTGGGAAAGAGCAAATTACACTATATTCTTTGAAAAAAATAATCATTTCTCAAGTAAACTAAATTAAATTTATAATAATACAGTTTATCATATTGAGGTACATGTCTTCATGAAATAATCATTAAAGATAAATAAACAAATTAATTTCATTCATTAATAATTGTACAGACTGGGATATTTATTAGACAGTTATTCTGAAAATGTTTGTCTTAGAAGATGTTCGTCCATATTGTTCACAGGACAATAATTTAAGGATTCCATATAATTACTGTTATATAGAAAGGAAGAATCCAAAGTGACCATTGAGTACTTACACTCATTGTGACAGATGACACGTGCTAGCTATTGTCTTAGCAGCCTTCAAAAAGTTTGGTGCACATGTAGCAAACGCAGATACAAAAATTGATGTGGATTTTGAGACAGTTCAGTAGGTGAAGAAGTAAAAACAGGAATCTAAGCACTAAATCATCTGTTGTTGAAAGTGGAAATAATAATAGTAGACAATGAAATTAATAAATTTATTAATAGCTAACACATCTAGTTTGTATTTGAATGTAAATATATATGATATCAGAATGGAATTTTATTCCATGGGAAATAAAACACTATTAAAATTAATAAATTGAATCATATATTACTATTTCAATTTTATGAAGTGTAGCACAAGAGAAACGACGAAAAAGTTGTACATCCTTTATTTTTAGAGCTTTCGAATAATAGAATATTCATTATCAATATCCTAATTAAGACTACACTTCATAAATTTAGTAAGATTTCCCAGAAGGAGACCAATTAGTCAAATTATTTCAATTTTGTTTCGCTGTTATGTAACATTTCAATAGGCCTAACATTTCAATAGGCCTAAATTCAGTTCAGTAGAATTTATACTCTTTCTTAAAAAAATTCAAGTTA
The DNA here is from genome assembly GCA_947561585.1 of Caprella mutica. NCBI lineage: Eukaryota > Metazoa > Arthropoda > Malacostraca > Amphipoda > Caprellidae > Caprella > Caprella mutica. The sequence continues at coordinate 63,082 of CANNZV010002022.1, read as the reverse complement.
TTTGGGATAATATAGGAACAATGGAATTTAAATAGGACTTGGGCGCAGGATTAATCCTAAAATCTTACTAGGGTCACACAGGTAAATTGCAGCCCTTAAATTTTTAATTGCGGCCCTCTCAAGAGAGTCTCTAAAGCATTCTGAACCAAAATTACATTGAAATGTTTCATAAGAAGCACAGAGCATGCTATAATTTAATAATTTAAGTTTTTAACGTGTGTTTGAAGCTATGATGTTTCTGTTGTTAGAGGTCGCAGTTAGTTAGTGTACCCAGAATGCCCACCTATGGTCTGTGGAAATCATTAAAATTGAATCAATAACTCTAGCCCTAGGACTAAGTTACTAACTTGACAAGTTGACTAACGAATAAAAATAAATAGAATATAGATGGCCCTCAGTGAAAAGTTAAAATTATTATAATTACTAATTTACTTAGCTAAGTTAATTTTTTCTCTCTTCTGTTATTTTTTATGAGGTTGTTATCAGGGATTATAATGTAGGCACCCAATGCCTCAAGGCTCAACCCTCAAGCAGGGTAGCCAAATGAAAATCAAGAAAAAAATATAATCCTTTAAATTTTGCGCAAAAAATCCTTGTAATTGCAAAATTTTTCTTGGAATTTTTTATTTTGTGTATTATCAAGAAACTAGTACAGTACCTGTTATTGAATCTAAATTATATTCAAATGCAAGAATATATAAGGCCCCCTTCACACTTGCATTTCTCAACGCCGCCTTTAAAAAATGCTCATGGCAAAAAGTTTAGCGACAAATTACAATTGATTTTAATGGAGCCCTTCACACTTGGCCCTTGGGTTAGAAAAAAATGCTGGTAAAAGAACAGTGCAAGTTTGAAGGGCTACATTAAAATCAATTGCAGCTAAAAAAATTTTAAAGGCGCCGTTGAGCCAGTCTGTATCTGGTGCACAAAATCCCACTGATTTATTCAAAAAGCTGAAAAAATCCACCATAAATTTCCAGTAATTTGGCTGATCTACCAACATTTTCCCAATTTATCCACCGAAAATTAATGGTAGCGTCAGACCGGGTGGCCTTGTGCACCTCAAAATTCCGGGTGAAGTTTTGCATTGGTCATTGACGACGTTTGCATTAAAAATATTTCAAATCTGAAAACACCATTGGAAAGAGCAGCTCTTAATCCCTCTAGTCCATAAATATCATGAAAATCTTAAGAGATTAAGTATAAAAACCGCAAAAAATACCGAGTGTTCAAACAGAGACGGTGAGACCTATGTTTTTTATAGCAAAATAATTATTTTGGACTAGAATCGAATCTCCGCGAACTTTGCTGTAGTGTTGATAATTATGCTCAAATTTGATTGCAATCCAGTTTGTATTTGGTGCACTGAACTCCTCTGAGGCTCTGACTTTTTCAAAAATCTGAGAAATAGCTGCCAACATTTTACATCAATTTTTCTAGTCCTCCAACATTTTTCCAGTTTCTCTTCCAAAAATTAATGGTAATATAGGAATTAATAGCTAAATATCCTCTGACATTGCAAGAATTTTTTATCAGTGAAATTGAATATCTCCCGACATATCATTGGAATTTACCACCGTCCAAATACAATCTGGATTGCAATTTACGTTGGATACGAATAATTTACTGTAGATTAATGTCATGTAAGTCTGTAAGATGATTTTAATAATAATTATAAATTATTGAGATATTACCAATATACTATAATACTAGATGCGCAACAGCGCAAGAAGCCAAGAACACTGTCACGGTGTCACCCGGGGTATATTTTGATTCACGGGTGGACTTTCGCACATATATTAGGTAGCAAGGTTAAAGAACTATTATTCCAGTCTGTATTTGGTGCAAAAAATCCCACTGACTTTTTTAAAAAGATGAAAAAAATCCACCTTAAATTTCCAGTAATTTGGCTGATCCAACAACATTTTCCCAATTTACCCACCGAAAATTAATGGTAACATAGGAATAAATAGCTTAAAATCCACCGACTTTGCCAGAATACTATTTTCAAATGGAAAAAATTCCATCGACATATCGGTGGAATTTACGACGAAATACAGATTACAGACTGGCTATTATTCATTAATAAATCCAGTCTGTAAAAGATGCATGAAGTTGTGAAGTTTATCCGGCAACTGTTGACGCCTTGAAATTAGTCTCCTGAATTATCTGAATTTGGCCATTTTGGAGAGAAATTGGAAAATCTTTGGAGACAAATTGCCCCAAAAATTAAATACCTACCTATCTGGAGACTGATTGTGCCAACAGTATCTAAAAGCTGAGCAGCGCACCACATTACGGCGCACTACAATACGGCGCACCACTGTACTTTCTATTAATGACCTCAATGTGAAAAACCGTTATGTAGTGTGTTGACAGTGTTGTGTTGTATCCGCTAGTTTGTTGTTTTGCACACTTCATGATTGTTTAATGACCTATGACCTGGCAGGGGGGTTCGGGGGACGGCACGTCCCCCGATACATTTACCTAACGGCTAACTGATAAGTTTTTATTTACACCTCAGACTGAAAGTTTACAATAGTTACCCCATAAAATTACAATTACAGTTTTCTATGATGAATTTTATTTTCTATTCCAAATTAAACATCTCAATCGAATAATTAAACTGTGTAGTATAAACATTGGATTCAGGCCAGTCTGCAGAATATGGGTCATTTTTAACATTTTCTGTGCGAACAATCCTTAATTTCCTCCTATATTTACATGTATTTTACTGAGAACAGAAGCTAAAAAAGAGGATTTCTTGGAGAACACATTACCAGTTGGCCAAGTAAAATAGTATGTCTCACAGTCTCATAAATTAAACTCACCATTTGTCTCTCCAGCTCTCTCCAAAATTCAACAAATTCTCTCCAAAATGATCAAATTTTCAAAAATTCTCTCCAAAATAACATTGTAGCATAGGAGAAAAATAGAAAAAACTCGCCATTTGCAATTGAAGGGCTCAAAATAACTGTCACAAACTCGCCATTAAAATGGCGAGTTTGGACATGCTTTATTACTTGGCCAGTTGGCAGTTTCTGCAATCTGGGATTCAGGTACCTGGCCAGTCTGCAGAATGTGTCTCTTCTCCCGCAGAGATTTTATTTTGAGAGAGAGTCATTCTCTGACTCTCAGCAGCAGATTCAAAATCTCCCGCAGCTAAATTAAAGGTAACATAGGAATTAATTCAAAATCTCCCGCAGCTAAATTAATGGTAACATAGGAATTAATTCAAAATCTCCCGCAGAGATCTCCAATTTCTAAAAATTCAATCAAAAACTCCCGCAGAGAGTCTTAGAAAAATGTTCCATATTCTGCAGACTGGGTACCTGGTACCGTCGGCGTCAGGCGTCAGACATGAATTTGATACAACAATTAGGTAGTAGGTACCTACTACCTATCAAAATTCACTCCATTTATCATTAATCTGTATTCAAATTACCTATCTAATAAAATGTACAGTGGTGCGCCGTAATCTGGTGCGCCATACTGGTGTGCGGCGATCAGCTTTTAGATACGTATCGATTGTGCTGCTATGCAGACTTGAGACTGGTAATAAACCTGTGATATTCATACCCAATACTCCTATAGGGCTCATGCCGCTCCTGCTTGACGGACTCAACTCTGAGATTGCGAAGGATACTGTGGTGATTGTTGTAGGGCACTAGTGACTAGTGATAAAGTAAAGTAACCACAGTTTCTGTGTGAAGTTGTGAACAATGTTCGGATTTTCGGAATAGTAAACAAGCCGATCTGCTTCTATGCAACTGCCGTGAATATGCCCCCAATCTGCAACTGCCGTGAATATGCCCCCAATCTGCAACTGCCGTGAATATGCCCCGATCTGCTGCAATGCAACAGCCGTAATTCTGACTCGTTCTGATGCTATGCTGACCTCAAGATATATTTTATCGATATTTTCATTTCATAAATTCTGATATGTCATTCGTTGACTAAAGACTAATTTGCGGAACGACGGAACTCTGAAAAAGGTGGAACATAGAAACTAATAAATATAAGGATGGAAAATTATCGCTAACAATTACAATAGAATATAGGTTAATGAACTGAAGCCTGTATTCTATAAGAAATATTCAAATTTTTCTATCAGAATCTCAAAAAAATTTAAAAGGAAGTTCAGATAGTCTAAATAAGTTCTATAATTTGCTGAGACAACCACAGCTCGTTTCTATTGACCACAAAAGTTATTACGTCACACATGTCTTAGCACTCACCCCCTCCTTCAGTGACAGCTGTATATAAACAACCAGTGAAATAATGCATATAAATAATTAAAACAATAGTTTTGGTGTCCGAACTTACTCTACTCGTGAAATTAATTATTGATGCTCTTCCTTCAAAGTTCCATTAATTAAAAGTATTTTAGGTTCAAGTGAAAATACTATTAGTTTATAGTAATTTCAAAGGATAAGAACTACTTCAAAGAGAAATTAAACCATCTTTATTAGGTTAGATTCGATAATACCAAAAGTAACTTAAATATTCTTCCCAACGTCCGTAGAGTTTTGGCTAGGTAAAGTATCCAGTTTGGTTTGTGGATTGTACCAATGTAGTGTATCTACATTGTACAGGTGATCCTTTCTACCTTCATATAAATTCTGCTGCAATGTCGTGATCGAACACATCATTGTCTTTATTATTAAATTAGTGATATCATTAGCGTTCTTCATATTATGTCAGTTAAACCGAGTATGAAAATCTGCAACTGAACAATGAGAATATATTGAAAGGAGTTATATTTTCTCCCTAATTGTTTGTTGACAAGAAAATAAAATATTAATACAAGTTCAGGAAATAGTTATTAAAATTTATCTTTACCTACCACCAATCAGTGAGCTCGTGGATGTCGAAAAGCTACTCAAAATAAGATAAAAAAAATTAATTTAGTAGGTGTATAACGTCCGCTTTAGAACCAAAGGCCTTATCACTATTAAAAGGAAATTAAATACAAGGGACTTGAGAAGCAGTCAGAGAGGAAAGTGGCTCCATGAACAAAGTCCCCTAGTACCACCATGATGCTTATGTACGCAGTAAAGCTACTCCGTGCAAGAGTAATAAAACAAACTTGTTTACCATCACTATATATTTGATTGCTGAACTCGTTTAATTACTTTCGAAATAATTATATTCTCTGCATTACTATTATATGATGGAACAACACTATTAGAACAACGTTATTGTGAGTAAACACTGTAACAATATACAGGGCATTGCAAACAATTTACCATTGGTTTTAAAGTATATTGCATTAACCGATTGTATCTATTCATTTCTTGAACAAATTTTGCAAGTAGCTAAAAATAACATTATTATGGGTCAACAATTTAGCATTTTAATTACTTCTAAAATGTTCGATTTTTGTGGGATATTTTAAACTGTTAAATATAGGTACCAACCAATGGGGTAAGTTTCGACTTATTGAACAGTTCCACATTTTCGAATATAAGAAAAAAAATTATACATCAACTCGCAATTTTTATTAGATAAATTATGAATATTTATTTTTTATAAAATTGCGATTTTTAAATTTTAAGTTTGATTTGTTAAGATCGAAAATGTGGAACAATCCAATAACTTGGAACCTACCCTAAATAAAGGAACAGTTACTTCGTTACAGTATAAGTAGTTAAATTGAAGTGGACGAAACATTATAGATTGTAAATAAGTATAAAAATAAATAATTTAACACACATTTCTGACATATAATAATATATGAAGGAATTAAATACTAAATCGAAGGGAAAATATAATATACTTTAATATGGAGAATAATTATTAATGCTAAATGAGTTTGAAGGGATAATTGCACTAAGAAAATATTAAATAACTAATAAGGAGACAGGGGACAGTGAAAGTACAGTCATAATTACTCAGTCTATTAGTCTCTGTACACTCTAGTCCTGAGAAGGTGAGTACAGTTACTCAGACTGATGTTACAGTCTCTGTACATTCTAGTCCTGAGAAGGTGAGTACAGTTACTCAGTCTGATATTACAGTCTCTGTACACTCTAGTCCTGAGAAGGTGAGTGTAGTTACTCAGTCTGATATTACAGTCTCTGTACACTCTAGTCCTGAGAAGGTGAGTGTAGTTACTCAGTCTGATATTACAGTCTCTGTACACTCTAGTCCTGAGAAGGTGAGAGTAGTTACTCAGTCTGATATTACAGTCTCTGTACACTCTAGTCCTGAGAAGGTGAGTGTAGTTACTCAGTCTGATATTACAGTCTCTGTACACTCTAGTCCTGAGAAGGTGAGTGTAGTTACTCAGTCTGATGTTACAGTCTCTGTACACTCTAGTCCTGAGAAGGTGAGTACAGTTACTCAGTCTGATATTACAGTCTCTGTACACTCTAGTCCTGAGAAGGTGAGTGTAGTTACTCAGTCTGATATTACAGTCTCTGTACACTCTAGTCCTGAGAAGGTGAGAGTAGTTACTCAGTCTGATGTTACAGTCTCTGTACACTCTAGTCCTGAGAAGGTGAGTGTAGTTACTCAGTCTGATGTTACAGTCTCTGTACACTCTAGTCCTGAGAAGGTGAGTGTAGTTACTCAGTCTGATATTACAGTCTCTGTACACTCTAGTCCTGAGAAGGTGAGAGTAGTTACTCAGTCTGATATTACAGTCTCTGTACACTCTAGTCCTGAGAAGGTGAGTGTAGTTACTCAGTCTGATATTACAGTCTCTGTACACTCTAGTCCTGAGAAGGTGAGTGTAGTTACTCAGTCTGATATTACAGTCTCTGTACACTCTAGTCCTGAGAAGGTGAGTGTAGTTACTCAGTCTGATGTTACAGTCTCTGTACACTCTAGTCCTGAGAAGGTGAGTGTAGTTACTCAGTCTGATATTACAGTCTCTGTACACTCTAGTCCTGAGAAGGTGAGTGTAGTTACTCAGTCTGATGTTACAGTCTCTGTACACTCTAGTCCTGAGAAGGTGAGTGTAGTTACTCAGTCTGATATTACAGTCTCTGTACACTCTAGTCCTGAGAAGGTGAGTGTAGTTACTCAGTCTGATGTTACAGTCTCTGTACACTCTAGTCCTGAGAAGGTGAGTACAGTTACTCAGTCTGATATTACAGTCTCTGTACACTCTAGTCCTGAGAAGGTGAGTGTAGTTACTCAGTCTGATGTTACAGTCTCTGTACACTCTAGTCCTGAGAAGGTGAGTGTAGTTACTCAGTCTGATATTACAGTCTCTGTACACTCTAGTCCTGAGAAGGTGAGTGTAGTTACTCAGTCTGATATTACAGTCTCTGTACACTCTAGTCCTGAGAAGGTGAGTACAGTTACTCAGTCTGATATTACAGTCTCTGTACACTCTAGTCCTGAGAAGGTGAGTACAGTTACTCAGTCTGATATTACAGTCTCTGTACACTCTAGTCCTGAGAAGGTGAGTACAGTTACTCAGTCTGATATTACAGTCTCTGTACACTCTAGTCCTGAGAAGGTGAGTGTAGTTACTCAGTCTGATATTACAGTCTCTGTACACTCTAGTCCTGAGAAGGTGAGTGTAGTTACTCAGTCTGATGTTACAGTCTCTGTACACTCTAGTCCTGAGAAGGTGAGTGTAGTTACTCAGTCTGATGTTACAGTCTCTGTACACTCTAGTCCTGAGAAGGTGAGTGTAGTTACTCAGTCTGATATTACAGTCTCTGTACACTCTAGTCCTGAGAAGGTGAGTGTAGTTACTCAGTCTGATGTTACAGTCTCTGTACACTCTAGTCCTGAGAAGGTGAGTGTAGTTACTCAGTCTGATGTTACAGTCTCTGTACACTCTAGTCCTGAGAAGGTGAGTACAGTTACTCAGTCTGATATTACAGTCTCTGTACACTCTAGTCCTGAGAAGGTGAGTACAGTTACAGTATTTCAAAGGAATTAGCTAATAGCCAGTTATCAGTGGAATGTTTCACGTGTCTCTAAAGTTACAAACTAGGAATAGATTTTATTTTAAAGCTTCTCGAACAAGTCTTTCTAGTTATCTAGAACTAGAGTATACCAAGTCTAGCTACCTAGTTCGTTTTACTAGGATGAGAGGAATCTTGTATTTAATTTCAAGTTCAAAGTTCTTTACAAATTAGCATTAGCTTGTTATGAGGAAATTAGTAACATGATAAATAGGTAATATATTGAAATAAGGCTTATATATTATCTTTTAAATGATAATTTGTTCAGGGGTTAAAATATAAAAAGTACAATAAATGAAAATAGCTAATCAGAATATTTTATATTGAACATATAAAGTTTTTAGCAATATACAGGCTGTTTTTACACTTATAATGACCAAGCCGCTTAAGGCGACCAAAATAGCAGAAGCATTTCTACTCAAGTCTTTTTGCCTTTGACCTGGACAAGTGGGTCAAATTGACCTTATTTTCTTTGATTAGTTAGGGTAACATTATTTTAAATTAGTTAATATCAGTTTGGAAGCAATGATAATCTTACTAACTATCACAGGACAGAACTACGGACTTGAAAACAGTGCTCGTGGATGCATAGGAGCTACTCAGTGCTCGTGGATGCATAGGAGCTACTCAGTGCTCGTGGATGCATAGGAGCTACTCAGTGCTCGTGGATGCATAGGAGCTACTCTGTGCTCGTGGATGCATAGGAGCTACTCTGTGCTCATGGATGCCTAGGAGCTACTCTGTGCTCATGGATGCCTAGGAGCTACTCTGTGCTCATGGATGCCTAGGAGCTACTCTGTGCTCGTGGATGCATAGGAGCTACTCTGTGCTCGTGGATGCATAGGAGCTACTCTGTGCTCGTGGATGCATAGGACCTACTCTGTGCTCGTGGATGCATAGGACCTACTCTGTGCTCGTGGATGCATAGGAGCTACTCTGTGCTCGTGGATGCATAGGAGCTACTCTGTGCTCATGGATGCCTAGGAGCTACTTAGTGCTCATGGATGCCTAGGAGCTACTTAGTGCTCGTGGATGCCTAGGAGCTACTTAGTGCTCGTGGATGCCTAGGAGCTACTTAGTGCTCGTGGATGCCTAGGAGCTACTTAGTGCTCGTGAATGCCTAGGAGCTAGAAGTTACTTCAAGTACCTAATCAGTTATTACAAAGTCATTTTAACATACAAAGAACAACAGATGGAACTGTAGCTACATGGTTATAATTATTGGTGTTAATTAGTTATCCTTGTGCAGACAATTCAAAGAATGAAATTATCAATTAATGCAAATAATGAAATTATCAATTAATGCAAATAATGAAATTATCAATTAATGCAAATAATGAAATTATCAATTAATGCAAATAATGAAATTATCAATTAATGCAAATAATGAAATTATCAATCAATTCAAAGAATGAAATTATCAATTAATGCAAATAATGAAATTATCAATTAATGCAAATAATGAAATTATCAATCAATTCAAAGAATGAAATTATCAATCAATTCAAAGAATGAAATTATCAATCAATTCAAAGAATGAAATAATCAATCAATTCAAAGAATGAAATTATCAATTAATTCAAATAATGAAATTATCAATTAATTCAAATAATGAAATTATCAATTAATTCAAATAATGAAATTGTCAATCAATTCAAATAATGAAATTGTCAATTAATCCAAAAATTAATTTATCAATTAAATTTGAAAACAAACTTTCTATGGAATCAGAATGTTCAAATAAATTAAAATTTTCATTCATTAATTTGAAGTAGCAAATATTTTTCAATCATACAAAGTGACTAATTCTTTCTCCCTGAAAGTGCAAGTCATTCCTTACTCTAATCACAATCACTAACTACACTGTATAGTGAGACACATTGCCATGGGGTAAGTACTGAGTTATTGGACAGTCACACATTGTCGAACATGTGAGAAATATTTTATGTTAAATAAATAGGGTAAGTTCTTAATTATCGGTCAGTTCCACATTCTCGGACACGTGAGAAAAAACGATATAATAATAGTAAATATTTATTTGTATTGGTATCCATGGTAACCGCAGGTATCATGGATACCAATAAATATAAAAAATAAATAATTCTTTTACTGTTTTTTCTCACGTGTCCGAAAATGTGGAACTGACCGATAATTAAGAACTAACCCTATTTATTTAACATACTTTTTCTTACATGTCCTAAACTGTGGAAGAGTACGATTACCCGGAACTTGCCTTTTATCGTAAAATATCTTAAATAATTCACTCCATAATTTACTATGAATACCTAACATAGGTAACATAAAAATAGCTATAAGGGTCCAGATTGCACAAATGTTTTAATATTGCAGTAAAATAAGAAATAATTCTTTTTTCCCATTATTTTATAGCCCACTTTTAAATCAAGACTCACAGTACTCTGATAGTGGTTGCTAAAATTCCTAAATGTCGGATTAGCACAAATGATATCCCCACTCTCCCATTACAGTGGGTGTCTGGTGACTGTGTACCTAGCTACTCACTAACGTTACAATCTTTCGTTGTCTTTTCAAGACACTCTCGGTGTCACAATGAACTATTAATTGCCGTGAAAAAGTGTCTGTAGTCTGCTAACTGACAGCAGTGATGACATTTTGAAGCTGTAGACCCCTTTCACAGGCTTTATTTTTCATGCCACACCAAAAAACGCTACGATTGAAAAACGTACGTGTTTTGTATGTACACTTAGATTGGGCATGTTTTCATGCTGCATTTTTGTTGAAAAAAAAACCGCTACGTGTGAAAAAGGCCTTAGTGTGCTAACAGCATTGAAGATTTAGGGGTAAGTGCCAAGTTATCGAACAATTGCACATTATCAATCAACTGCACCTCGTTAGCTACCTATTTTAATTGGTATCCATGATACATGCAGGTAGTTATAGCTAATTATTATACAGCTATCTTTCAGATGCAATCGATGATGTGGAACAGGTCAATAACTCAAAACTCCCCATATTTGCTATTCTCCACAACTTGTAACTAATTATTATTTACAAACTAACTAATTCTCCCGATGAGATGGAAGAATTTTTTAACTTTTTTTTCTCTTTCTATTACCAATAACAAATTTATATTTTGAATGGCTGAAGCTTTTTACAGTTAAAATAAGAGCACACAACACTACAAACCTTAGCTACTGCAAGCCTCAACAATTAGTTACCTAGTTATTTAATTCAAATAAAAAACCTATATATAAAAAAGAAACCTAGAGTTCTGACTACAACAGTTGATATCTCTGAGAACACTACCAGTTAATGCAGTCTGGTCTAACTTTAACACGTTATCCCTTCCGACTTATTTTAACCTCATGTCACCAATGAATAGAGGTATTTTCTCCTTAAAACCCTCACTCTTAAAGCTCAAATCACAAATACTATCAACACGGTGAAGGAGTAGTGCGTTCATTTCTTAAATATTTGCTGCGCAGGGTCATTTTCAAACTCCGTGTATGCGTCGTTCAATTCCATGAAGATCATTTTAGCGAGAGATTCTTGCTCGGTACCAACAAGCTTGTCGGGATGGACAGCAAGACAGGCTCTCCTGTACATCTTCTTGACGTCATCATAGTGCACCAGTTGATGCATGCCGCAGCCACGCCACTTGGCATCTTCCCACAGCACGGTGTTGAGAGAGCAAAGAAGAGCCCGGATGTTATGCTCCTTGCCCGCCTTCCACTCCTCTAATTTTCTCTTCTGTGGATCCATGCTCTTAAAGAGCTCCTCTTGCTTCATTGCCATCATTGTTTTGGGTCCAGAACTTTCTTTGGTGGAGTTGAAGGTGAATCCCTGTGACCCCAGTAGATCATCAAAAGTAGCAGCACTACTTTTAGGGGGAGGAGCACTAGTTGTTCCATTAGTCCCTGAGAGTTTGTCAAAGTTGCTTCTGCCATAGTTAGGTGAAGGTTTGGATGCCTGCTGATTGGGAGGCCGGGGGAAAGAAGGAGAGCCACCCATGAGGGGAGAACCTCCAACATTGGCACCTGCACCAATGAGAGGAGTGCCACCCATTGTAGATGCCCCGCCCATAGCAGATGCTCCGCCCAACAAAGGAGAACTTCCACCAATCAAGGGAGATCCTCCTCGAACAGTTGTACAACCACTCAATAAAGGAGAGCCCCCACCCATGAAAGGAGAGTTACCAGTCATAGTGGGACCACCACCCAATGGAGGTTTGAATGTCGGTTGAGAACCAAACCCAGTGTTCTGGTTAGCACTGGGTTTCATTGGTTGATTGCCCCACATCTGACTATGCATTGGGGAGCCACTCAACATAGGACTGTTACTACCACTTCCTAAGGGCGTGTTAGACTTGCTGGTAGCTCCTCCCATCCACCCTCCTCCCATTAAATCAGCGAATGGATCTAAAGAGGCCTTGTTTTCAGGAGGTGAAGTTTTGGTTCCATTCATGGGGTTACTCCCACTACTCAGCAAGTCAGCAAAGGCCTGAACAGTAAATTATTGGTTAAATAAAAGTTTAACTAACAAGTAAGAAGACAATAACCAAACATTTCATAAAGTGTGAAAAACTCGCCATGTTGTCAGTAGATGTTCCGTTGTTACTTTTTTCTGTAGGCGGAGAAACAAAGTTGCCGAACAAATCATTGGAGTCGTTGCTATTCATCGGATCAAAGAAATTTTCTTCTTTTGGTTGCTGAGATGAATCTTAAAAAAAAGAGAGACAAGTCAGTTCTTTGCTATTTAGGATTATTTTTGAAAATGAATTCCTCTATTTTTAAATAAATAAAAACTAAAGTCAGCAGCAATATTTTTTCATTTCAAAAACATTCTCCATGTTTCTTAAAATATTTCAACTTCCTGTCAACTGGATGGAATAACGTAGCTTTTAGCATCAATATTTTTAAAACCTATAGAAATAAAGTATAAATAAGATAAGATTTAGCTTTTATTCTATTATCTGAACCACTTTAGGGACAATAAGGTAAAAAATAAAAGGAAGCCTTCTTACCTGATCTATCGTTTCCAAATCCACTGAGCAAGTCGTAGTTGCTCAAGTTATTATTTACGGTTTCAGTAGTTGCCTCTCCCCCAATGTCTAGGAGTGACACTCCTTCAGCAGCAACCTCCACCTCCACAGGAATGTCGTCCTCTGGTGTAGCACCTCCTTCACTAGATAGGTTCAAGAAATCCATTTCTTTTGGGGCAGGAGGTCTTCTGGGAGGTCTAGCTGGTGCTGGAGGAGTAGCAGTCTTCTTTTCAGGTTCAGTGTCTTCCTTCTTAGTCTGCACACGAAACTTTCAATATATAAATTTTAACAATTTGAATATTCAGTTCATGTTCTAATAAAAGGGAGTTAGCTAATATAGATTTTAATTAGCAAATTACACCAAAATAAACTCTTAATGCTATTAATTATCTAACCTGAGGTGCCGGTGGTCTTGGTGGAATTTTCTTTCCAGCTCCGGGGGATACACTACCAAATTTCTCAATGACTTCTTCCATTTCAATAGGGTTGGAGAATAAAAGTGATGGCTGGGTGTCAATTTTCTGACTCCAAGGTGCAGAGGAAGATTGGGGAGGAGCAGAAGAAGCCAGTTTTACTTTAATGATGAGACTGAAGTCAGTGGCATACCTCTCTACATCTGTCACGTCATCCAAAGCATTGAGAGGGAATGTCAAGACAGTGTCACTATCCTTTAAGAAGCCGGTGTGGAGCTGCACCTGCGCTACTTTAACTGCCGTCAGCTTACCGACCACTCTGCGGGCATGGAAGACGCAAATGCTGATATCGCCTGTGACGTGAATGCTCAGAGGTATGGTCACATCAGTCTCCGTGTTCAGATGTACCCGTATGTTTTCATAGTCAACTAGAGTAGTGAGAGCTCTGTGCTCCCCCTGCCATATTTCTACAAAAGGACGGATGCCATCTTTACGCTGCGTGAAAGATGGTACAGGCTTTACGGTGAGACTGAGGAGAGTGAGGGGTTTGCTGTGTGGAGTGTAGCCCTCTGTCAGCTGCTGCATGTAATTCAAATAACTAGAACAGAAATATCACTAATTAGTTCACAGGTAAAACCATCAATTAACTAATACAGTGAAACTCCTGAGTTATGAAGTAGCTATAGGTTCCTTCATAACTCAAAGCCACTTCATATCTTGGATGCACTAGATAGTTTTCTATGATTAAAATATTAGAAAACTGGTATTTGAGGGATAACTAGGACAAAATTCTCGACATGTATCGTTTTCTATAATTTAAACAGAGAAAATACTTCATAACTTAAGTACTTCATAATGCAGAACTTTGTAACTCAGGAGTTTTACGAAGAGCCTCAACAATTGCTTTTTTCTCACCGATGATGAGATGGAGATAGAGTTGGTGGTGCTCTCCTGATGGCAAACATGTTGAGTGCCATTTGAGGGGAGGTGAATACCCCACACAGCACCAAGAGACAGGCTGAGATGAGGGCAGTGTTACCCTTGCCATCCATGCAGTGCAGCACTAAGGTGTTACTGGGGTGCTGCTGTACATAGGACACCATGGACAGACTGGTGCTGTACAGTTCTGACAGACTGGGGCAACGCTTGGTGTCCCAGTTTGCTTGCACCAATTGACCTGAAGTGAAGAGAGAGAGAGAGAGAGGGTCAATTGACCTGCTCTGAATGGAGAGAGTTGAGGTCAATTGACCTGGAGTGAAGGGAGAGAGTTGAGGTCAATTGACCTGGAGTGAAGGGAGAGAGAGGGTCAATTGACCTGCAGTGAAGGGAGAGAGAGGGTCAATTGACCTGCAGTGAAAGGAGAGAGGGTCAATTGACCTGTAGTGAAGGGAGAGTGAGGGTCAATTGACCTGTAGTGAAGGGAGAGTGAGGGTCAATTGACCTGTAGTGAATGGAGAAAGTTGATAGTCAATTGACCTGAATTGCAAGGACAAACAAATAACAATGCCCTATCAGTTGAAAACTTCTTTTCAAACTGTGAAATTAGTACAATGTGTAAAAGTAATCACAGAAACAGAATATTTGTATCAATTAAAGAAGGAAGCTAATCAGAAGACTTATTTACTTTACATAGGCTTAACAAACTGTAGATTATTAGTTTTTTTCATTTAGCTACTAGCTACATATGTGAGTGAAAATATAACTTTGTATTTGCTTTTAACTAGTTTTCTATCAATAAATATTATTACTACAAAAGATCCTTTTCTCACCCCCTGGGTACTGATGGTGATAGTGTCTGCCCGAAACATTGTAGACGGTGTAGTGTGCCGCGTGTCTGCCATCTAGCACCGCTATCACATCCTCTATGTGGTTGCGGTACGCTGACTCTATCCCCTCTGCAGGGAAGGACATTGCCACCATGCGAGAGGTGAGGTAAGTCACATCCAGGTCTGTCTTGTTCATTGTCCTAGAGGGGAGAGAGTTGAGTGGTGAAACAAAAGACTAAACCCGTTGGTTGACACCCTTGAGGGAAAGCCAGCTAATAATTGTTATTTGACGTTTATATTAGTTATTACATTCAGGGTTTAAAAGTTGTCTATCCACTTCAAGGTGACCCAAGCTATATTAATTTAAATTATTATATATTTTTTCTTAAATGATCAATAATGTGAAGCAGTCCAACCTCTCTGTTTCAACCTCTTTGAAACATAGTAAAGGTAGGTACTCACTGTGACACGGTGGATATCACTTTGGAGGAAGTGTCCTTGATGTTCTTCAGCAGACTGCCTGAGTAACCTTTGAAGGAGGAGAATAAACCGCCACCTGGTGGGGGAAATTAACAACTTTAGAAATAGAATAGCTACATCTATGGAATGAAGTCCTGTATAGTGAACCATCCTGTATAGGATAGTCCTTGACTCCA
Organism: Caprella mutica; assembly: GCA_947561585.1. NCBI lineage: Eukaryota > Metazoa > Arthropoda > Malacostraca > Amphipoda > Caprellidae > Caprella > Caprella mutica. Next base: position 47,299 of record CANNZV010002022.1, on the reverse strand, counting down.
GAGAAACTTAGTAGCTACACTCTGAAGAACACAATTTGTGTATTTTGCCACCGTAGTGTGTTTATTTACTTGGTGTCCACTTTTAAAAGATGGGGTATTAAACATGAAGAATGTAGCTATGATACACACGGGAATATATTGACTTGAAATTTAAAATCCCCTGTTTTTTTCAGTTTATATCTATCAGTCTATGCAGAAAAATAAATTTTAATTTAATTCACTAAAAGTTTCTTCATAATGAGGAGTAGCTAGTTAAATTGCTATTGATGAAGACCCGTTATTTATAACAGGAAAATACACAAGTTTATTAATAAAAAGTGAAAATCGTGTCAAGTTATATTAATCAAGCATATGATTGATTAAAGTTCCGAGTTATCGATCGGCTACCCATTTTCAATCCAATAAACATTTTAACTCGTGATTTCAAACGATTTGCTGAATGTTCAATCATTTTCTTATACATCTGTTCGAAAAGGTGTAACAGATCAATAGCTCCTATCTCAGCCCCAGGGTCACACAGGTAAAATGCAGCAATGATAACTTTACACAACTTATCTCAAAAAGTCTGGAATGAAACTGAACGGAATTTTTCAAATATCTTACTATACTATATTATAAATTAGTAATTTGGCTAGTGTTTTGCAACTAGTATTTTGTGGTTTGAGGCAGAAACTGGTTAGTGTGCCGCAATTTAACCGCTTCTCCCTATTTCATTACTACCGTAGCAAATAAGCAGAGAAGTATACTGAAGTTTCGAACTCATTGACGATGTCCCTTCTTAAGAAACGATGTAGCTAAACAAATGACGTTACACAAGGTTTTGTCAAATATTAGTTATTATAGCTAACTTATAAGTGAATAGTGTAATATAATTTAGTAGGGGTTTAACGTCTGCTTCAGAACCAAAGGCCATATCACTGACGTCAAAAGGAAATTAAATACAAGGGACTAGAAGAAGCAGTCAGGAAGTATAGTGGCTCCATGAACAAAGTCACTTACCACCGTCAGTGACAATACTTATGGATGCAGAAAAGCTACTCCGTGAATGCAGACACTTACCAAGGAATGTGACTAAACGGGACACAAGCACCGGTGGCTGCACTCACGGACAAGCCTACCAAAAATCTAAGACCTCGTAGTTGAAGAGCATAACCCTAGCGCTATCCTCTGAAACTGCAAGTAGCGTTAAAAAAATGATAAACATGGTAAAAATGAAAAAAGACAATCCATAATCCAAATTACAACAGTTCGGGGCCCAAGGGACACCACCCCCTTCTCTTCCATTCACCACAGACAGCTTCAGGATAGAGCCCCTGGAGGTGAATAGTGTTAAAAGGGATAAAAACACAATTCTATATAAGTTAATTTCCATGAAAATGCACATTTAACTGAATAACACAATTCTTATTAAAAACAAATGGAAAAAACTCAGCGTGACGTCACACAGAGTATGTTCAGATGTTCCAATATTGTACTTACTATACTTCTCTATTTATTTATATCAATTCTACCAACTCACTCTGCTGTTGAGGAGGTAGGGGAGGTACCACCACCCCCCTGGTGGGTAGGGGAGGAGATGGGTGAGAGGGAGGGCCTCTGACTGAAGAGCCATTGGGGTGAGGCTCGTGAACTGAAAACAGACAATGCATTAATTGGCTGATAATAAAGCTATTATTCTATATGCAATTATTAGAGAAAGAAATATAGCTAGGCAGTCATCTTTGAAAGACAAAAATTGATAGGATAGAAACTTGAAGGCTTAGTACAGACAAGGCACTTTCAAGTGCGTATTCAAAAGCATGCGACCTAGTACAGTTTTAGATATACCATATATAATATATGGTAACGCCCAGCAAATGCGTGTTTCTACAAAAAACCTGAAACACGCATTTGTTGGGCGATTCAGACTAAACGCTTGTTGAAGTGTGTACACATCTATTGAACTTCTAGTAGCTAACTGAAACTAAGCGTTAGAAAACATCCTGTCTTTACTTAGATCTGAGAGCAATTTCCTCTGTTTCTCTTTACCAGGACTAGTGCAGTCTATTTTCTCCATCTTCACATCCACAGGCCCCTTCATGTCAAAGCCTTTGCTCTCGGCAATGGAGGCGAGTCTCTCCAGCACGCTGTGTACATTCATTCTCCTGCTGGGGTCCACTGTCAGCATGCCCCTTATGAGGGAGTGGAGGCACTCGTAACGACCGTCTTTGGGGGGGATGCTGTAGTTACCATTCACTATCCTGAACAGAAACGGCAGACATTAGGGTGAGTTACGTACTAGCGGTCAGTGACACATCTTCAGTCATATAAGAAAAAACTATATAATAATTTTATATAAAATACTTCGGAATTTAACCCTAGGCTGAAAAGTGGATAGGAAATTTAAGGCCTAGTTATTTTAGCTGTTTTGCGTTCCATACCTCAACTTAGCAGAGTCTTCAAAAGGGTGCTTTAGGTAGCAGAGGTAGTAGGCAATGCATCCCAGTGCCCAAATATCAGCCTGTCCTGTGATGGAGTAGTTACTCCATGTGTCTAGCATCTCAGGGGCTCTGTACATAGGGGTGGTAAAGCTGCACATCTGAAAAAGAAACAATATTATGGCATGTGAAACTATGGGAAATAGAATAATGATTAAATAGAATGAAAGATTGAGAGAAGGTACACATTTTGAATTGATAGGATTGAATGAATATGTATCTATTGGTAGGTACACTGATCTGCATATTGCACCCTTGCTACCACATCTACACATCACATCAGAGGTAGTGTAATAACATCAGTATTTTTAGTATTAATTTCAGTGATTAGATTCTGTAAATTACTATAGCAGCTAGGCTAAGTTCCGAGTTATCGAACAGTGTCACATTTTCGGATATGTAAGAAAAAATATATTTTATTTCAATTGGAATCCATGATAGCTAGCTAGCTACCCACAGGATTCCAATTCAAAAAAAGTTTAATAATAATTATTATATTTTTTCCTCAAGTGCCAGAGAATACAAAGCCATCCAATAACTCGGCAATTACCCTGACTATTATTTCTCAATCAATAATATCATCAGGTTATATTAAAGAGTAAGATACTATTACTATATTTTTAATAGACACTCGCCTCATCCTCCACCATGTCCCTCTGGTGTGCACTCCATGTGTCCTGAATGTACACAAAGTCTGTAGTAGCGGATCCAAAGTCACAGAGTTTGACGTGCCCAGAGCTGCTGAAGAGGAGGTTCTCTGCCTTCAGGTCACGGTGCAGTATTGGGGGGGACTGGCTCTGCAAGAGAGGGGGTAATTAACTAAAGCAGAGGTTGCTAACCAGGGATTGAAAGGAGAACAGCAGTTCGGGAAGAGAGTTTCATGTGTTCGGTGGTTTAGTCACTAGGATTTTGTTTTTGTGGAAATTGGATCTTTGCCATTTGATGACCTGCACCGAATTTAAATTAATTATTATTTTATATGCATCTTTATCCATAAAATCTGAAATCGTAAATGCTTTTTGTAGAAACTAATATTTTTTGAGATATGAGGGTTTGAAGTCATCATTTCCAATGTATTACTGAAGGATTGAGAACTTTGAAAAAACTCATGTTTTCATTGAAACTGTAATGTAGTTTGTTGTATCCACTATATCGTTGTACTGCACACTTTAGGATTGATTGATGACTTTGCAGGGGGGCTCTGGATGTGGAGCACCCCCTAAATACATATATCGAGTATTTCACATTTCCCTGATATTTTCCATTTATTACTTCAATACTGATATAATTGATACCTCCCTGCCAGGTCATTAATCAATAATGAAGTGTGCAATGCAACAAACTAGCAGAAACAACAAACCAATGATTTTCTTTCAAAGTTTTCAATTTTTCAGTAGCTAATACAAAGGGAATAAATAGCTAACTCAAAAAGTAATAATTTCTATAAAAAACTTATGCTTTTCGGATTCTGTGGACAAAAGTAGATAAGAAAAAATTAATTAAAATTTGGTATTAATTTGATTAAAATCAAATGGGAAAAATCATGGAAATTCATGTTATTTTCACTATATTGGTATAATTCATTGAACAGAGTGATTTTGTGTGTAAATGAAGTATGGTACATTTAGTTCACTAATAGTATATATAGTTATATACATAGGTTCTCATTTTGTAGAAGAAAAATACTAGCTAGCTACATTTTATATTTTTTAACTACAAAGGGTTCAATGTACGGAACTTCTTGGTTTCAGTACCTACAATAAGGTTAGAACAACAAAATGCCTATCACATATCTAAGTAAAGCTGAAAAGTATGCAAATCCTAGTAAACTACTTTGCGAGATTTGAAAAAAAATAGAGAATCGGTGAGGATTTTCAAATTAATTCCTAGGTAACAATCTTAAACTTGAAACAAAATAAGGCAACATCTGGATTTGAGAGAGAATTCAGGAGAGAATTCTAAAGATAGCTCGGATTTTTGAATGATATTTAACTCAGCTAAGACAATCATACGTATAGAACACGTTACTTAGACTGAGGTTTAACAAACCTGTAGGTGTTGAACCGCCTTTGCTGTTTGGTAAACTATTTGACAGACTTGTTCTAAGGACATTGTGCTGCCTTCCAGCAACCTTAACGCATCTATCAGAGATCCACCTGTCAAAATCAATCAGAATTATTTGCACTGCAAGGTGTTTAAGTTTATCAAAAATATACTAAAATTAAGCTAGCTATGAGCAGATAAAAAAAATAGATTTTAACTCCTAAATTATCTGTAATAAAATAAAATACAAGTAACTATCTTATAAAAGATGTAGGCAATTCAGTACCTACAATATAGCTAAAGAATAAATTTTCTTGCCAAAAAGAAGGGTTTTCCCAGCATTTTTATTCATTTTAAGACAAGGGTTATGAAATGAAGTTAGTTAGTGCCTTTACTTTTGTTTCCAATGTTCAATTAGCTACTTCTACACTATAACAATATATTACAAAATGATATAGGTATAGCTAGCTAAAATATTGAACATTATATTAAATGGCTATAGTATATTCTATACTTTACCTGTACACAATTCACTGAGGAGAAGGTATTCAGTTTTTCCATGACTAGTGGAAGTGGACTCGATTTTCTCCTCTGCCACAAAATCAACAATGGAAGGATGACCGGAGAGTTTCTTGGAGAGAAGAATTTCTTTTTCTATCAATGCACGTGCTTTGGCATCTGTGGCTAACAGTCTCTGAAACAAAAACATTAAATGGTAAAGGGCCGTACACACGTAGGTTTTTTAAGTCTTCCCACCAGACTTTTCGCTAAGCTCCTCCTACTTTTTCCACGAGAATATAAGAAAAAACTTTATAATTATTATTTATTTCAGTTGGTATCCATGATACCTGCAGGTACCTATCATGGCTACCAAATAAAATAAATAAAAATGGTATAGTTTTTTCTTCTATTCTCGTGGAAAAAGTAGGAGGAGCTAAGAAAAAAGTCTGGTGGAAAGACTGAAAAAACCCTACGTGTGTACAAACCTCAAGATCTTATGAATTAGACTCCATAACAAAAATAATTTCCATAGTTTTGCAACATGAAGATTGAAGAAACATAGATAATCAGTTATTATAAATCTTGTACCGTATATTGATAACAGATAACCACATTCAAGATTTAATCTGAATTATAGTGAAGAGTTTGATAATCAAATAAGTAATTAATACTTCAATTGTAGTTGTTCTGAAGTAACTAAATGGTTTAGGAAACGAGTCACCAAAATGTTGCAACGTGCTGAACATATTTCTATTTCATTGATTAGTTAAATCAAGCAGCATGACATAGTAGCCATTATTTATTTATGTTAGCCATTTACAATAGTAATTGTATAACAAAATTGTTGAATCACATAATTAGAATAAGAAGATTTAATAATATTCTTCTATCACCTTCAAATTTTCAATAATGTGAGAACAGACAGACAGGGAAGTAACTAACTACTTTGACAAAAAAGTTATAATAGTGTAGAATTAAAATTTCCCTGTCAAAGTTGATAATTGAATTATTAGTAAGTAATTGTGCTCTAAGGTAGCAGAGTTCTGACCATTGAAATATTATCGATCATAGATGTTTGTTTTCCATAGTGTATCCTCACCTTGAGTGCATACACCTTTCCATTGGAGAGATCTTGTGCAACATACACGTAAGCGAAACCACCTGAGATGAAAAGGGAACACGTCACAAAATATAGTTTATAATTTGTCTTGAAGATGGCAGTTAATATAACTGATATTTCTACTAAGACATTCAGCCTCCTACTAGAACATTAAGTACACCTTGGCTATCAACTTATCTGAATTAGTTAGTTACAAAGCCATTGCTTACATTAAAGCTATTTCACAAAAATAGCTATGGTCTATATTGTACATCTTCACATTTCTATTTTCTAATGAGTTGTTAGAAATATTCAGTAGAAGTATTTTATCTTCAATTCAAATGAAAAAAAATCATATAAAAAGTATAATAACTACCGTCCCAGATTCACAAGCAGATTTTGATTATCATGTGACATTGATAAGTATTAACAATGGGAAACTTGTACAGTTAAATTTGTTGAGACATAATTTCAATATTGGAGTAGCTACTTAGCTAAAGTTACATTACTCCAACACTCACAGTAGTCTGTAAGTGGGCATTAACATAGACCACAAACCACTTTGATTGACCGATGTTGGTAATTCAGCAGTAGTGCAACATTCACAAAGTGTCTTGTTTAACCTACCTGTTTGCGTGACTAATTGGTACTCACCCTCCGCTATGAGTCTCTTTATCTTCAGTTTTATTCCCGATACCTGAATACTCTGCCCCACAAAGTCATCAGAAGAGCCATTGGTTCCCAAGTAGCCCAAAGCACTTTTGAATAAATCAGTCATGGCTCAGACTAGTTCTCTCAGCTGTGAGTCATGCAAACAGCCTAGTGTTATTCTAGATAGAAAATTTAGCATTCGTACATTAGAAAAGTAAATGCAGAATTACCTAGTCAATCTGAAACAAAATACCCTGGTAAATTGGAAAGAATAAATAATAATATGCTAAGAGGTCCTGAGAAAATTATTTGACAATAAAATCAACATTTTCTATTTAAATGATCATGTGGAAAAACTGAAATGTAGATACACCATCAAATCTCAACACCTAGATCACAAATTATCAATATAAGAAAAAGAATTCAACGTCAACACTAAGACATAACTATATTCTTTCAATTTAAACAAAAATCATGTAGCTACATAAATTAATTACTGATGAAGATGTAGGTGAAAAATTTCTCTAACAACTTAACAAGAATAATAATACCCTAGGTCTGACATTCCCTCAAGCTCTCGGCTAATATTAAAAAGGATTTATAGATGTAAATATTATACAATAAGTTGAGTTAAAGAAGGTATTGAATGATGACCAAAATGGATGATTAAGTTCTTGTAACTACTGTAACTGTTTATATAAGAGCTAATCATTTGACATATATACTGACATACAATGATACATGATATATCATATCAAATAATAATAGCTAATGTATAACTTTTTCTTGTATTCAGAAATACTTTACTAACTTGAATAGATTAAACCTTCAAACTCAGAAACTCTCAATTCAAATTTATAATATACCAAATTAAATTCCTAACTTTTCAGGAAATTCAAAATAGGAATGAATAAGCAGATATATATGCTATAGGGCAGTGGTTGGCAACCTTTTTATCGTCGCGGACCGATAAATGTTCAACAAAATTCTCACGGCCCGGAGTGACTAATAAAGCTAATATTATTTGGTAGGCTATAAATTCGTCCGGTTCAAAGAGGGTACTGCTTTCTCATGATACCAAAATGGGGTTAATATAATATAATCCTTTAGATAAATATTTCTTTTTAAATCACAATCTGGTACAAAAAATAGCAATAATACTCAGGAAAAAATAATTTCATTACTCAGGTACGGAAAAACCATAATCAGGAAAAAAAAAAGGATCACCTGTAGAATCTGCACAGTGCACCCCAGTCCATTATCAGAGTGCAATCATTGAGGGAGGTGCAGATTGTACAGGAGTGAAATCATTGAGGTGCAGATTGTACAGGAGTGAAATCATTGGGATGCAGATTGTACAGGAGTGAAATCATTGAGGTGCAGATTGTACAGGAGTGAAATCATTGGGATGCAGATTGTACAGGAGTGAAATCATTGGGGTGCAGATTATACAGGAGTGAAATCATTGGTGTGTGGATTGTACAGGAGTGAAATCATTGGGGTGCAGATTGTACAGGAGTGAAATCATTGGGATGCAGATTGTACAGGAGTGAAATCATTGGTGTGCAGATTGTACAGGAGTGAAATTATTGGGATGCAGATTGTACAGGAGTGAAATTATTGGGATGCAGATTGTACAGGAGTGAAATCATTGAGGTGCAGATTGTACAGGAGTGAAATCATTGGGATGCAGATTGTACAGGAGTGAAATCATTGGGATGCAGATTGTACAGGAGTGAAATCATTGGGGTGCAGATTATACAGGAGTGAAATCATTGGGATGCAGATTGTACAGGAGTGAAATCATTGGGATGCAGATTGTACAGGAGTGAAATCATTGGGGTGCGGATTGTACAGGAGTGAAATTATTGGGATGCAGATTGTACAGGAGTGAAATTATTGGGATGCAGATTGTACAGGAGTGAAATCATTGAGGTGCAGATTGTACAGGAGTGAAATCATTGGGGTGCAGATTGTACAGGAGTGAAATCATTGGGATGCAGATTGTACAGGAGTGAAATTATTGGGATGCAGATTGTACAGGAGTGAAATTATTGGGATGCAGATTGTACAGGAGTGAAATCATTGAGGTGCAGATTGTACAGGAGTGAAATCATTGGGATGCAGATTGTACAGGAGTGAAATCATTGGGATGCAGATTGTACAGGAGTGAAATCATTGGGATGCAGATTGTACAGGAGTGAAATCATTGGGGTGCGGATTGTACAGGAGTGAAATCATTGGGATGCAGATTGTACAGGAGTGTAATCATTGGGATGCAGATTGTACAGGAGTGAAATCATTGAGGTGCAGATTGTACAGGAGTGAAATCATTGGGATGCAGATTGTACAGGAGTGAAATCATTGGGATGCAGATTGTACAGGAGTGAAATCATTGGGGTGCGGATTGTACAGGAGTGAAATTATTGGGATGCAGATTGTACAGGAGTGAAATTATTGGGATGCAGATTGTACAGGAGTGAAATCATTGAGGTGCAGATTGTACAGGAGTGAAATCATTGGGGTGCAGATTGTACAGGAGTGAAATCATTGGGATGCAGATTGTACAGGAGTGAAATTATTGGGATGCAGATTGTACAGGAGTGAAATTATTGGGATGCAGATTGTACAGGAGTGAAATCATTGAGGTGCAGATTGTACAGGAGTGAAATCATTGGGATGCAGATTGTACAGGAGTGAAATCATTGGGATGCAGATTGTACAGGAGTGAAATCATTGGGATGCAGATTGTACAGGAGTGAAATCATTGGGGTGCGGATTGTACAGGAGTGAAATCATTGGGGTGCAGATTGTACAGGAGTGAAATCATTGGGGTGCGGATTGTACAGGAGTGAAATTATTGGGATGCAGATTGTACAGGAGTGAAATCATTGAGGTGCAGATTGTACAGGAGTGAAATCATTGAGGTGCAGATTGTACAGGAGTGAAATCATTGGGATGCAGATTGTACAGGAGTGTAATCATTGGACTGCGGATTCTACAGATTATCCAAATAGATATAATAATACTCAAGTATGAAAAAATAGTGATAAGATAATAGTAGTCAGGTTTAACATGTCTAAACTTGATTAAGTTGATTTGAACATGTAACGAAGGGTATTGTACGTTAAAACTTTTTTGAACGGGTCCACAGATAGGACACTGAATAACTTGATCAAAACATCTCTGATTCTTTACATTATATAATCATTTAATGGGTATTTGTCCAAGAAAATTTGAACTAGTCTATCAACTTACAAGCCCACAAGGTACATGTATTTTCTATTTATGTGAGGTAACACTTATATTTATTAATTAATTGTTGAATATTATTCTGCGGCCCGGTACCAATTGTCTCGCAGACCGGCACTGGTCCACGGACCGCCAGTCTGCAGAATATGGAACATTTTTCCAAGACTCTCTGCGGGATTTTTTGATTGAATTTATAGAAATTGGAGATCTCTGCGGGAGATCTTGAATTAATTCATATGTTACCATTAATTTAGATGCGGGAGATTTTGAATTAATTCCTATGTTTCCATTAATTTAGCTGCGGGAGATTCTGAATCTGCTGCTGAGAGTCAGAGAGTAACTGTCTCTCAAATTAAAGTCTCTGCGGGAGAAGAGACACATTCTGCAGACTGGACGGACCGGGGGTTGCGGACCACTGCTATAGGGTCACTGTTGCAACTTGCAAAGCCAATTTTTGGCTCATTTTTTGAAAATTTCAAGTCAAAATTAACATGGGAACAGGGAACATATTATTATTATTATTATTGAGAGGATCCCTGCTCGCCACAACGGCGAGCGGGGAATTAACATAGGAATTCAATTTTAAGCCAATTAGACTTATCTGAGTATAGACATATTGAAATCCAAGCCAATTAATTGGCTTTAACTGACATACGTCATACTCTGTGCCCTGTGGTCTGAAAGACAGTCAAAGACTCAAAGACTGTAACATGGATTGGGATTTGGGGCCGGACTGCAACAAATAACATGGAAACATAGGAATTAAATTGGACTTGTCACTTGGGCGCAGGATTAATGCACAAATCCTGCTATACTTTTCAAGTTTTCAGATTGGATTTGTTGCAGAATGGAATGCAGTCAGACTGCAGAAACTGGTAACTAAAGTGTTTTCCAAGAATTTAAGAAATCCTCCATTTTCACTTCAGTTCTCAGTAAAAATAGGAAGAAATTTAGAAATTAAGGATTGCTAGCTGTCAGTTAGCACAGAAAAAGTTAAAAATATCCATTGTCCATTGATCTGCTGCATCATCAGCTCATCTGCAGACTGGGGAACTGGTAAACTGAGAAACTCTAAACTCAGAACTGTTCTCCAAGAAATCCTCAATTTTGGTTTTGGTTCTCAGTAAAATACCTAGGTACATCTAAATATAAAATAGAGGACTCAGGAGGAAAATAAGAGTTTTTAACACAGAAAATGTGCATACTGCAGAAACTGGTAAACTGTTCTCAAAGAAATCCTCTATTTTACATGTAAATACCAGTCTGTATTTGGTGCACAAAATTCTACTGACTTATTGAAAAAGCTGAAAAAATCCACCATAAGTTTCCAGTAATTTGGCTGATCCACCAACATTTTAACCATTTTTCCACCGATAATGTGTTGTAGATACCTAGGCTAATCTTTAAACTAAAATAAATTCCAAACACGATAACATGGATATATAAAACTATAATATCAAATTAAAACAGGATTTCTCTTAGTCCTAGGCTGTCAGATCTTCATCGGTGTGGTCCTCTGAAATCAGAGTGAAATGTAACCCGATCCTTGGAGGATAACCCTTATTGTAGTAATTGACCAGAGAAAAAAACTACCACTATCCGTCATTTAGAAAAATACAGAAAGAGATGACGTCACACTTTGAGGACAGGGAGAGAATTTGAGGATGAGGAGATGATTTGAGGATGGTAGAGGATTTGAAGATGGGAAGATGATTTGAGAATGGGAGAGAATTTGAGGATGGAGAGATTATTTGAGGATGGAGAGATGATTTGAGGATGGAGAGAGAATTTGAGGATGGAGAGAGGATTTGAGAATGGAGAGAGGATTTGAGGGTTGGAGAGAGGATTTGAGAATGGAGAGAGGATTTGAGAATGGAGAGAGGATTTGAGGATGGAGAGAGGATTTGAAGATGGAGAGAAGATTTCATGGTGGAGAGAGGATGTGAGAATGGGAGAGAATTTGAGGATGAGAGAGGAGATTTGAGGAGGAGAGAGACTTTCGAATGATATAAGTATAATTATTCGTTTCTTTTTCATTTTTCAATTTCATCATACAAAAATATGTTTATTTGAAGGAAGATAAAGTAGAGTATACGCTGGTGAAATTTACATTTGAAGCAGTTAAAGCGATAATCAGGAGAATTTGATATTTTGCAGAAGACTCAGTGTACAAGGAATTCCTGTAAGACCAGTTGCAAAGAAGACATGGACGCGAAAGTTGCAACAAATGTTTGCAATTATTTCAACTTAGAGTAATAAGATATCAATTGAAACATTTGGCAGAAGATGATATCGAACAAGCTGAGGAAGAGTGAAGACCAAGTCTAGGAGTGACGTTAGTAGTCACACAAATATCAAAGATAAGAGGTTATCCTCAAACACCTCATTGAGAGGAGTCTCTCACCTCACTGAGAGGAATCTATCACCTCATTGAGAGGAGTCTGTTACCTCATTGAGAGGAGTCTACCACCTCATTGAGATGAATCTATCACCTCATTGAGTGACGGTAGAGTGTTTATATTTTTCATATATATTTAATTACAAAGCGAATACCAGATCATTTTCTTTTCTGTGATATGTTATATAATCTTAGCTATATTAGAGAAATTATAATTTAGAGTGGAAAGGACCTTCGAAGTTTTAATAGTTGTTCATTAATTCATTCAAGTTTTAACAGTTTTATTTTTATTTTAATAGGGGTTTAAATTTTTTTTGATTATTTTATTAAAGGTCTCCTCCACTCCATTTTTTTATTTCTCTTTTCATCAGAACTAACTGAGGTTACTGATTACAAAACTGAAAAACATTTCAGATTTGGCCCAATATTTTTATTACAATGTGTAATTTAGGTTATTCTTGTGATTTTTCTTCTATCCCCTGAGTTTCAAGTGAAGAAAAAGATCGAAATACTTCTGAATACAGGCAGGCCTCGCTTTAAGTACAACTCACTTTAGTAAAAGTGGTACTTATTTCGAGTCATTTCTCGGAATAAGAACCGTTTGTAAACATAGAAAACGGGGACAATTTTTGTGATTAATTCACGGTAACTATCAAAAACATCAAAATTATAATCCAGATGAGGTTATTAGAAGCAATTGGTTCAGAAATTCAACATGTCCCATTTTAGGGTAAGTTCCGTGCTAGCGCACGGTTCCATATTTTCGAACATGAGAAATCTCTATATAATAATCATCATTTAACTTTTATTTCAATTGGTATTCATGATACCAATTTGAATGGAGGTTGAATAATCATTTTATCATATTATAATTCTGCTTGTTCCTTCCTTAGGTCACGTTCACACTGCAAGCGGAGCAGAGCAGCACGCTCGAAAAATTAATGTATATTTGACGCTAGCAGCACCGCTAGCGTCAAATATACTTAATTTTTTATCTTTTCTTTTTCTTTTATTACGTAATGGAGGAATTTATTTTAAGCAATGTTGTTAAATTTCAAATGATAACTCCACGGTTTGTGCTTCTAAGATATCAATTGGATTCATAATTTTTTTCCGCGATAATACAATTACCAAATAAAATTAGAATTCAAAAAGTCGGGATTTATTTTTGGGAACTTTATCTAATCTCAGTTTTTATTTTTTCATATTGACGATATTGAAAAGCATCGACTGTTCAGATTTAAAAAGAAACTCTTTCAAGAAGCTAAGATGGCTATAAACTTGGATTCTCTCATCATTGATGGCAATAGATCCGACCCGATGGAAGAATATTTTAAAAGAAAATCAGTGATATTTCTTCCGTACGCGCTCTGTAATATTTTCAAAAAATGCCTCAAGTTAAAAAAAAGTTGAATGTCAATTCCACAATAGAAACTGGATAAGATTTTCGACAAAAGATGGAATACTGTCAATAGACCATCCTACAATATCAGAACATTTTGAGCAAATGATAAATTGTTTCCCTGTTAAATTTAGAAAAATATCACACTATGGTCCGGAATCTCTACTACCAACATGCATTGATCGTTCAAGTGATGTATTAGAAGTTCTACAATGTTCAGATCTCACTCTGAATCCTGAGCTTTCATCTGTACTCAAGAAGTGCAAAAAACTAGTTTTTATTGTTATATACGATTCATTCAAAGTGGGACCGGTATGGGAACTGTCGGATATTCCGAAATTGAATCTTCAAAGCTTAGAATTTGCACCAAGATGTGAGATGCTGAATTTATTTGATGACCATCCGGAACTACTGGATATGTTCATGACAGATTCTTTAAACTATCTACATATAAGTGATCACGTTTTGGCCCGTTACGAGACATTAATTTTGAAATTATGCAGGAATCTTGTACATCTTAGTATTGATATTGGATTTGAATCCCATCTTGCTGATGAAGATGCAATCGAGTTTTATAAGGATATTCTGACTCTCTTCACACAATCGAGCAAGTTTGCATGGATATGCATACTAAATATAAGAGAAAGTTTCAAAGATAAAATGATAGAGGAACTACTTCCAGTGGCCCAACAAAATGGATCGGAAGAAATTTTCTTCTATCCAAAAAATCATATGTTGTGTTCAGTTATTAGTAAAACCGGAGTCCCAAAGGGCACTTCCCTGAATATGAGTGTCAAGAATATAAATGAAGGTGTGAGGAGTGCCATTTACCTCGAACAGTTATAATTTTTTTTCATTTTGCCCTGTCTATCTTTTTCTTAACGCTACTTGCAGTTTTGGATAATAGCGCTAGGTTGATACTCTTCAACAACGAGGTCTTAGATTGGTGTTAAATAGGCTTTTTTCATTTTTCTCTTTCATCCATGAGTAGAGCCTTGTGTTCCTTTTTGTCACATGACTGCATTCAAGGAGTATCTTTTCTGCCCATGAGCTTGTAATAAACTAGTGGTAGGTGACCTGGTTGACATGGAGCTATGTAGCTTACTTTCTGAAAACTTCTTTTATTCCCTTGCATTTTTTTGACGTCAGCAATACGGTCTTTGGTACAGAAGCAAACGTAAATACAAATATTCATACCATCAATGTTTCATTCCTTGAAAAATTACAATTTATGATAATTCTATAGTCTAAATGGAACAAGGGAAATATAATGATGATAAATTATAGTTGGTTCAGCGGGATATTATTTGGCTCTTTAATAATTACAGTTTCGACATTACAGTTCCATCTTCTTAGGGAGTTTACCCACCAAGCGAATCGAATCGATTCACGAAGAATCAATGCAAATCATGAATCGCCTCCATGCGCCACGTTAATTCTTATGTAACCGTTCACACCGTGAGAATCGAATGAATTCAAATCATGACGAATTTTTCTAACGCTACTTGCAGTTTTAGAGGATAGCGCTAGGGTTATGCTCTTCAACTACGAGGTCTTAGATTTTTGTGTTAGGTAGACTCGTAGGCTTCATTTACTATCATCTCTTCATTTTCCTCTTCCATCCTTGAGTGCAGCCACCAGTGCTTGTGTCCCGTTTCGTCTTGGTAAGTGACTGCATTCACGGAGTAGCTTTTCTGCATCCATGAGCATTGTCACCGACGGTGGTAAGTAACTTTGTTCATGGAGCCACTTTCCTCTCTGACTGCTTCTTCCAGTCCCTTGTATTTAATTTCCTTTTGACGTCAGCGATATGGCCTTTGGTTCCGAAGCAGACGTTAAACCCCTTCTAAATCAATTAATCATGTTTAGAAAGGTAATAAACCGTGAACTTAATACGTTACATCGATTCCAAGTGAACTTTTCTAACTCACCTCCATGCGCTCTTCGATATATCTCAAATAACAAGTAAAATAATTAAATCTGAAAGTTATTTTGATCAAAAAACGCTTCTACCTTCATTGATAGGATTTCATTATCTGAAAATTCATAGACTAAAATTCATGGAAAATAAATTAATCAAGTAGAGATCTTATACGATGTGCAAATGAACAACAATCCAATTCTCCACCTCATATCAATTTATACCATCATTCACAGGCTTAAATTCTTGTGTCATCAAATTGACCACTCCTCTCCATTCTTTGTCCGATATCTATCTTCTATACTAATAATTTCCTTAATGTATTTATTTATTTATTTGGTGTCCGCTTTTACACGATGGGTATTAAACATGAAGAATGTAACTATGATACGCAAGGGAATATATTGACTTGATATTTAAATTCCCCTGTTTTTATTCAATTTTTAAATGTATTTTATCTTTAAAATAAATTAGACTATGCAGAAAATTTAATTTTAATTGAATTCATTAAAAGTAACGTAATAGTGGAAAATTAATTGGTATTGATGATGACCCGTTATTTTTACCGGGAAAGTACACTAGTTGCATAATAACTAACATATTTAATTATAAATAAAATGACTTAATTATATTTAGTCTATTAAGATAACTGTCGTACCATGGATACTTTGTTCTATAAGTTTATTGATGAATTTACTGTTGGAGCATAGATTAATAATATTATATACAGTTGGAGTCTATAATTGTATGCGAGCACAGCTATTGTAATATCCGGCTTTTTTTCCTGTGGGCTTTTATACCTGTGGGCATTTTTCCCTGTGGACATTTTTCCCTGTGGGCTTTTTTCCTGTGGGCTTTTTTCCAGTGGGCTTTTTTCCAGTGGGCTTTTTTCCTGTGGGCTATTTTCCTGTGGGCTTTTTTCTGTGGGTTTCTTTCCGGTCACCGTATTATCCCTACTGTACACAATAAACAATTAATAGAAAAGTAGCTTCCTCTTCCAGGTTTCGGTACTATATTTTATTGAACTGATATAATATTACTTGTTTTTGTCTGTAATGAACAGATTGATGTATATAGGTAATGTACCAATGAAGTAAATAGTTCTACACATATTAATATTCTCAATTTATAAATAATCTCTTAATTATAGCCCTCGAAGGAGCAAAAAAAATGTATCGCGGTAATGAATTAACCATATAATAGTGGAAGAAATTCACTAACCTAACTATGACATAATTATTCTCCACGAGTTTTGTTTGGATATTGAACCACTTCTTTAATTATAATTTACATAATCTCAGATCACTTGAACTAATCTATATTAATACCTAAAATTATGTGTACAAATTCATCTGTCAGTCCCAATTAAGTATTAGAAAATCGGAACTAAGTAACTATTCACTGAAACGATTTTACAAACTTATATTCAATTGTTGTAAATATTTGAACAAAAGATTATTTTATTTTGTTAAATGCTCTCAGTATTTTTTGAGAGCTTTCCACAATTTCTAATCTTCTTCGACTCGTGGCCTGCTCCCGAGATCCACCTCGTCTGACGTAAACTCACTGTAAATAACGCACGCACTAATATTAAGATAGTATTAAGTTTTGTATTCGGTGTTAGCGTAGTTAACAGTCGTGTTTTAGACGAGGCTGTACCAAACCTGTTGTCAACTTATTTAAGCTGACTGCACCTTGTTTTTTGGGTCTTTCCGTAGACCCCTTTTAACGTCATAAAATTAGACTGGTACTCAACTATGTAGTTTAAGTTATACATGAGTCTTTATACCCAGTAAACATTACATTGTTGGCCCAATTCAGAACGAGACTCTGGGCCAACGTTGTCATGCCGGTCTCGGTGTATTAGGCCAGCAAAGGCCCGACGTTGGCCTACCTCATGGATGTCCACCGGCCCAGAACAGTATAACCAAGTAAAAACGACTTATTGGTACCGGCAATACTTAACGATGCCCACGTAGTGCTAGCGTTGGATTGGGCTAGTGCAAATATAACGGTTTGACAACTTCCTGACACAGTTTAGGCAAATGACTTATAAATATCTCATGAATAATTTATATTTAATGTAAAATTAACCTGTTAATAATACAAAATGTTGCCGATGTCAAGCCGGTCTACGGCAAGTGCTATTTTTATATTAAGAGGTGTATATTAGATTAAGCAATACAGAAAACGTGAAGACAACAGTTAATTCTCACAATGTAGTAACCGTCCTATGAATACATATACATCAAAGTCAAAGGGAAACAATAATAAAATTTTACCTATTCAAACTCTAATATATATTATTTTACCTAAGCTCATTTAATCCAAATAATATTATTTTAATGTGAAATTCAATAGAAAGTTTACTATACAGTTTAAATAATTATTTCGATTGGAAAAATAATTTTTTATACTAAATATATTAATCAACTAGCGGCCAGGCTTTTTTTTATGAAATAAATGAATAAAGTGTTAAAGTAATAATTGAAGGGATAACAGGCCTATTTATATCAAATTGCCAGCAACGGCTACAATTTGAAATATATACTTAATTGTGGATATTAAATTGGCTATTTTGTGTGATTAAAGTTGAAAGCGATCGTTTACACCTAACCTCTCTAATATTCTGCCAACAACTGCCAAATAGAACCAGTAGACCAGTATAATAAATATACTGGTACATCAAAAAATCTCTGGATTGGTTAACCAATGTTTCCCTTCATTGGGCCAGTGCTGCTTGGCAACAGTTGGCCCAGTGTCGTTTACCATACATTGGCACGACAGTGCTATTACACACTGGGCCAATGCAATGAAAACGACACTGGGCTAACGGTTCCAAACTGCACTGGCCCAATGAAGGAAAACATTGGTTAACTATATGGGTTAACTAATCCAGAGATTTTTTGATGAACCTACCTTGATATTTACTATACTGGTCTAACAGTTCTATGTGGCAGTTATCGCCAGCATATCAGAGAGGTTATGTGTAAACGATCTCTCCCAACTTTAATCACACCAAATAGCCAATTTAATATCCTCAATTAGGTATATCTTTGAAATTGTAGCTTTTTATGGCAATTTGTTATCCCCTAAATTATTAATATAATACTTTATTTATTTCATTCATAAAATTGAGCTTGGCCTCTAGTTAATTCATATATTTAGTATAAAAAATATTTTTTCATTTGAATTAATTATTCACATTGAAAATTATACTTTCTATTCAATTTTAAATAAAAGTATTATTATTTGGTTAAAATAGCGCAGGTAAAAATAATATAAATTTGAGTTTGAATTGCAACTCTACCTCCTTCCCCTGATTTTAATCTGTAAAATGTATTTGCAGGATAGTTATCTCATTGTTAGAAGTAACTGTTGTTTTCACGTGTTCTGTATAGCGTCATCTAACTAATACACCTGTTATATGGAAATAGTACTTGCCGTAGACATGCATGTCATTGGCAACGTTAAGTATTGCCGGTACTAATAAGTCGTTTATATTGTTCTGAGCCGGTGGACATCCGGGAGGTGGTCAAACGTCGGGCATTTGCTGGCTCAATACACCGAAACCGGTGTATTATGCCTGAGTGAGATCCGTGCACATTTGAGATATTAGCATATAAGAGGCTGAGAGTTGATTGTGGGCGTGGCGTTATTACTGCAGTTAGTGCAGTATCAAGTGTGCTAAAACAGCCTGATTTTTATTTCAATTATGATGACTATATTTTTTAATTAAATTAGAATTGTCTTCACTCTATCTAGTTTTCTGTAATTTTCCAAATCAAATTTTTTTCAGCACGGACTCTGCCAAACAGCAAATAATAAATATAGTTCAGTATTTAAATTAGAGAATTATCTTAAATATAATATTGTGATTATTACTCCATGTGGTATTCACACTATAATAACTGGCAGGTGACAAAAATAGTGTTTTGTCTAGTACGAGGTTTTTTCCAGTACAGTTTCAAAAATATCTTGGTCAAATAAGAGGTTTGTCTACTAGGACTCTATAGGAGGGTTGGACCTAATAATTTAGAGATGTTAGAAACTATCAAGAATTTAAAAGTTGCTATTATAGGTACCTAGATTATACTAAAAATAATAGTGGCTATCTAGGGAAAAGTCTCAGTAATCAGATACTCATAATATCATGTATCATGATAGATAAATTTACTATTTAAGTTATAAATAACGCTTAATTTCAAAATACTGTCAACATCCACTTTTCGAGTACTGTAGGTGTCCGACATTTGCCAATCATAACTAAGATTTCTGTATAAATGTATAAATTTGTAGAGCTTAGGTTAAATATATTATCACAGTTAGCTGAAAAAAAATTGATCTACTATTCTCTCCGTAATTAATTATATAAAAATATTCACATTCAACCGTCACTGTTCGACATTTCAATTAGATTGAATAGAAGAACAAGAAATGGAAGCGAAATGCATCACGTACTATCGTAAATTTAATAGTAATTGGGTACAATTTTAGGTATTTACTGTTTTTTCTGGATAATGGTTTTTAAGTAACTGTAGGTAGCCATTGATGATACATTTATCAGCTTTGTAAGCCTTTGTTTTATTGATTTGAATTTGTAGGACAAGGCACTGTTTCTTTTTCTTTGCTTGAAATTCGGAGAGAAGAAGTAAAATCACAAACAATAACAGAAATACAAATAACAATAAAAATAGAAACAATGGATTAGAATTAAATAAAGTAAGTATTATTTTGCAGTTAGGTTAAACATGTTCCGTTTCTATTCGGATAGTAACTTTTAAAAGGTTAGTCATTAGCAGGCTGCAAAGATATACCACTGTCAAAATTTGAAACCTCCATTATATATTGTGACAATGTGCAAATCATTTATAGCACGGCTTTTATCATACAAACATAATTAAGGGCTACTTAAACTCTATCACTATCGTGGCACACTTGATACTACAGCAATAACGCCACGCCCACAATCAACTCTCCGCCTCTCATATGCTAATATTTCAAATGTGCACAGGTCTCACTCAGGCATAATACACCGGCATGGCAACGTTGGCCTAGAGTTTCGTTCTTAATTGGGCCAACATTGTAATGTTTACTGGGTAGTTAATCCTAGTAACCTAGCAGTTGAAACAGGCGGGCCAGTCCTCATGAAGAAATAATGATAATTTTAAACCGATTTAAAAGCTGTCCTCGCATGACTTTTCACATAATCACATACGGTTAGACAAAAATGAAAGTGATAACTGATAAAATACTCATATTATAATCATTTATTCGAATATATAAGGAGTATGTCAGAGCTCTCTCCAGTCATGAGATACACTAGGGTATTTGAGTACATGAGGGTGAATGTCTCACTACATATAATCAGTAGTTAACTGTAACCATAATAGCGGCATTTACTGAGTCTCTGTGACTCCGCACCTCGCTAAGCTCCGCACACTGTGATAAGCCCCGCCCATAAATATTTGTTTGTTAATTATTTTTAAGTGGAAAGCTATTCTTTGGCATTTACCAACGGATATGTAAATATTAAATGAAGATTTTTATGAAGATAAATATCGAAATGCCAATTGGATAAGATTATATAAGATATGTAGTGAGGACTGGTGCGTATGTACGAGCCAGCTGCTAGCTTAGTAAGCAAACTTCAATATTTACTAGAACACACCACCCCCAAACCCTTTCTTTTCCTCTCTCTCCCTTTCTTTTTTTCTTTTTTTCTTCTTTCTTTCTTTCTTCCTTCATTCTTTCTTGCTGCCTCGCTTTCTTTTTTCTTTCTTTCTTACTTCTTTCCTCTCTTTCTTTATTCTTTTTTTCTTTCTCTTCTCTTTCTTGCTGCCTCGCTTTCTTGCTTGCTTGCTTGCTTGCTCGCTTTCTGCCTCTCTTTCTTTTTATACTAGGGTTAATATAACAATAATATGGACTCGTGATAATTTTTATTCTCTCAAATATCAATATTCAGACCTTCTGAAGATCACGGCGCTGTGATAAAAAATAATTTATCAACAGTCATTTTTAACATCCTACTGGGACTAATTCATTAAAAAATTAAAGTTGTAGGGGAGAACCGGGAGCATTCGGATAGAGATAGTTCGGACAACTCGTTTGAACATGTTTATAATTGTTGGAACAATCTCTTATTGCAACTGAATGTGTGTGACGTGTTAACCGTCAGTTTTTTGAAAGATCCACTGCGGAGATGTAGTGTGTCGCCACCGAGGGGTAATTTACCGTTTTCTTCAATATTGATGTAATTTTTCGTGGTTCAATTAGATCGTGCATGTGTGGACTATATGAATACGAAACTATTCCCAATCTCAAAGGTATGAATTATATCAATATTTCATGTTATGTTTGGTGTGTTAAATTAGAAAAATGGTGATGTTTTTAATTTTGAGGTGTCATTTGGGATGGTTTGGAAACCTCTGTTTAGGTTGGTTCAGACGGTGTCCGAACCTTCCCTCTGTATCCGATTCAGTACACCATTACAATTTATTGAAGTAATTCTTATTAAAAAGGACATTCTGAACTATCTTAATTGGCATAGCATTCGTTTATAAGATTATTTGCAACTTTTAATATTAGTGTCTTTATTTGACAGTTTGGCGATCGTATTCATGCTTTTTCAGCTGCTGAAATTGGATGTGTAACAAGATCTACACTTACGGACTATACTTTAAACATTCGATGAAATATTCAAGATGTAATTTACTAATTTTGGTAAATTCCAAGTAAAAGGACATAGTTATACAATTTGCTTTTGATATTTAGCTATTAAATATAAGGATAATTTCACAGTGATTACTCATGGGCTATCTATATTTTGTTGGAGAAAATGTTCAATCAATACAATAATATTATTATGATAAAATTTCAAATACGATGAATTATTACTTTGAATAAAAAGTCATTATGGTTTATCTTAATTAAATTAGTAGATCCTAATTCAATCCTATCATTTAATTACCCAAATTTACAATGTTTTAACCAATTTTATGGTGTCCGAATCATCCTCCCAGCTTGTCCGAAGTCTCCCTCTAGGAAGGAGCGTTTGGACACTTGAACCTGTCTTACATTTTGTCTTATAACTTTCGAATGAAGGTTTAAACTGTAAAACAGTCTTAATAAAATTGAAGTAAAATGATTTATCTACATTCAGAAATACCTATATAGTTAAATTCGAATTAGTTTACATCTTTCCCCAAAAGTGTCCGAATGCTCCCAGTTCTCCCCTATATACACTAGAATGACTAAATCATGTAAGAGAATGTATCTTGATAATAATTAACCAAAATATATAGGAAGAAATTCACTAAACTTCTTTTTTAATAACGCTAATTCTTAAATAGTAAATTTGTATTATGAGATACAAAAATGTTTGAAAACTAGCTAGAAAATAGTGTCTCTGGAGTCTGCTTCGAAGATCCGTAGTGAGAAGATTTATCAATATTCCGAATTACTGAGATCAATTTACAAAATAAATGAAATGTAGCTTAAAATGAGAAAATGATTTTGTGAGAGGCAAAACATACTGTAGAACTATTACACTAAAGTTGTCATCGACTGGAAAGGTAAATATATTGTCAATTGAACGATTAAAATATTTCCATGTTATTGCAATCATTCCTGTTTAATGAGGTTTGGTGAGCTCATCTTAATGCACTAAAGATGCTTGGGATCTTATTCGAAATCTGGCTTAGGAAATTTAGTTCAGATCACTTGGACTAATCTATATTAATACCTAAAATTATGTGTACAAATTTATCTGCCAGTTCCAATTAAGTATTAGAAAATTGGAAAAAACTAACTTTTCACTGAAACGATTCTACAAACATATATTCAATTGTTGTAAATATTTAAACAATAGATTATTTTATTTTGTTAAATGCCTTCAGTATTTTTTGACAGGTTTCCACAACTTTCTATTCTTCTTCGACTCGTGGCCTGCTCCCGAGATCCACCTCGTCTGACGTAAACTCACTGTAAATAACGCACGCACTAATATTAAGATAGTATTAAGTTTTGTATTCGGTGTTAGCGTAGTTAACAGTCGTGTTTTAGACGAGGCTGTACCAAACCTGTTGTCAACTTATTTAAGCTGACTGCACCTTGTTTTTGGGTCTTTCCGTAGACCCCTTTATAACTTCATAAAAAGTGTAGGTACTTGTACTCAACTAGTTCAAGTTATTCATGTGTCTACAGATGAAATTCAATGCCAAAAGTTAGAGAAACGAAATGACGGAATCATAACCCTTAGTTACGCTGAAATTGATCCTTTAAGGAAGTCAACCGATCGATTATGGTGAGAACAATCATTTTTTTGTTACTGAAAGAGTTTTTAAGTAGTGGGCTTTCATGTCCCAAATTTTTGTGAGGGTACGAGCACTAGAACCTCCCCCAGGAGAGTCCAAAGGGATCATGATTTTTTTTAATTACAAAAAGAATGCTAGGCAGTGTACTTACAAGGCACTGCAACCCACCCATATTATATTTCTTGAGGGTTAGAGGCACTGCAACCCACCCATTGCAAAGCCCAAAGGGGGAAGGTAGAATTTACGATTTTGTATATTATTCACATATCTTCATTTTTGGTCAAATATATATGTTTTAGGCTCTCCTGTAAAATGTGTATATCCACCTAAAAAAGACGAGAAGTCAGTGAGTTTTCAAGCTACAAGAAAACCAAAGACAGTTTTAGAATCCTTGAAACATTTCTTATAAATCTATGTAGGGTTTTTTCAGTTTCCACTCTGGTTTTCTTTTCATCACAGTTCAAAAACCGAAAATTTAGGTGTTTTTTGAACATTTTAGTTAGTCATCAAAAATGCTTATAAAAAAACGAGAAGGAAAATTAAAAAATGCATTCTATAGATTTGTTTGAAATGTTTCAAAGATTCTAAAACTGTCTTAGTTACTTTCTAGCATATACACTCATACACTTCTCGTCATTTAGAATGTATACAGAATTTTTTTTTTTTTTTTTTCGAAAACCAAGACAAAACCGACAAAAATCACGTGAATATAATGTGTTTTGTTTGCGAAGTTACATTAACCATACACATTTCAGAACAAACGGTCAACAAATGAATTTTTTTTTTTTTGAAAAGTAGGTTGACCCCCTCAATTTTTCTGTCTCTAGCTGTTATTCTTTGTACCACTAAATGAGCATTTGTCTTTGTTCTCATTTTTAAGACGTTCAAGCTTTATTCAGTCAGTCAGTTTTGGATGCATGTTATATTTCATTCATTTGAGCAATTGGTTTGTTTTTAGATTGTGTGTTGATACAACGTGTTTATTCATTTTGTTTTGTGAATACAGGCAGGCCTCACTTTAAGTACAACTCAATTTAGTAAAAGTGGTCCTTATTTCGAGTCATGATTTGAAATAAGAACCGTTCGTTCACATAGAAAACGGAGACAATTTTCTGTGATTATTTCACGGTAACTAAGACTTTAAACTTTTTCATCACAGTCACAAACATTGAAAGACTGTATATTATTAATAATATGCTTATATGCGTAGTTCTCTAATAACTCTAAAACAAATTTTCTTTCTATAACTCATAGAAAATGATATATATATATATATTCGAGGAGTGACAATTATAAATTTCTTGTTACTTTTATTCGCATTAGTTACCGTTTGGTAACTAAACTGAGTCGTGATTTGGTAACTAAAGCGGGGGGTACCTGTAATTCAATTATAGTGCTTTGTTCTAATGCAGTAATGATATATTACAGTGAGTTAAATAAACTACACGTAAAGAACTTTGTGTGATTACTGAACCTAATTTCTTTGTGTAAATACGCCACATAAAGCACGCACAGGATTCTTACCTAGGATTCAGTTGTTAATAGCATTCCATACAGAAGGTGTGTTGTGGCTGACATATTAATATTTATTCCATTTATTGCGTTTAGAATATAAAATTGTTAGTAATGAATAACATAATTATTAGTTATGTATATATCTTTTTAATATACTTCTGGCTTCAACGATAGTGTCACTTGCATGAATAAATTTGTTTCAGTTAAAATCATTGATTTCTATCGACAGAAATTTTATAGGAATAGCATATTGATATAAGAAATGTGTTTTTTATGCATAAGATATAATGATGAGAACTACAAAGTTCCACAGAATGTTCTCTTTTAAATACATTAAATTTGACTTTCAACAAATTCGTCTTTCGGATTTGTCCTTCGGCAAATCCGTATTTCGGAAAATTGGTTGTCGACAAATTTGGGATTCGGAAAATCTGTTTCGGCGAATTAGTTTTCGAAAATTTTGGTTTCGGCCAATTCGTTTTCGGAAAATCAGCCTAGACCCATTGCATTCATTCCTGTTTATTGAGGTTCATCGAGCTCATCTTTATGTACTAAGGATACTTGGGATCTTATTCGAAATCTGCTTTAGTAAATTTATTTCAGATAACTTGCACTAATCTATATTAATACCTAGAATAATGTGTGCAAAATCATCTGTCAGTTCCAATTAAGTATTAGAAAATCGGAACTAACTAACTATTCACTGAAACTATTTTACAAACTTTCATTCAATTATTGTAAATATTTAAACAATATATTATTTTATTTTGTTAAATGGTCTCAGTATTTTTTGACAGGTTTCCACAGCTTCTGAACTTCTTCGACTCGTGGCCTTCTCCCGAGATCCACCTCGTCTGACGTAAACTCACTGTAAATAACGCACGCACTAATATTAAGATAATATTAGGTTTTGTATTCGGTGTTAGCGTAGTTAACAGTCATGTTTTAGACGAGGCTGTACCAAACCTGTTGTCAACTTATTTAAGTTGACCGCACCTTGTTTCTGGGTCTCTCCGTAGACCCCTTTTAACTTCATAAAAATTAGACTGGTACTCGACTAGTTTAAGTTATACATGTGTCTATATATGAAACTCAGTGTCAAAATTACTTATCCTTATCATAACCTTTAAATAGCTTTTGCTATGGATGAAATCTAGGATCAGCAATCTGTTTACAGATTTTGTTCTCTCACAAGTGTGGTGTTTAGTTCAGTAGTGACATGGTCCGATTTCGAATTATGGAAGACATTTTTTCCTCATTGCTATTTATTCACAGTCTGGTTTCAATTCTCGTTCATATTCGACTATAGCCGATATTTTTCACAAAGAAAGACAATTCACTCAAATTAATTTTATTTTTTATTTTACATTCTATATTGGATATAGTCCGAATGTATTTAGTGAAAGTATTTCTCCCGGTACTCATATCTAATGTTTGGGGGTAGTTTGAATAAACCTTTGGAATTGGAGTTAATATAACAATAATATGGACTCGTGATTAAGTTATATTTACTTCTTTTTGTAGCAGACTGACTGTGTAGGTCTTTTATCCATTTGTAAGCAGACTGACTGTGTAGGTCTCTTATCCATGAGTAACCAGACTGACTGTGTAGGTCTCTTATCCATGGGTAAGCAGACTGACTGTGTAGGTCTCTTATCCATGGGTAAGCAGACTGACTATGTAGGTCTCTTATCCATGGGTAAGCAGACTGACTATGTAGGTCTCTTATCCATGGGTAAGCAGACTGACTATGTAGGTCTCTTATCCATGGGTAAGCATACTGACTGTGTAGGTCTCTTATCCATGGGTAAGCAGACTGACTGTGTAGGTCTCTTATCCATGGGTAAGCAGACTGACTGTGTAGGTCTCTTATCCATGGGTAAGCAGACTGACTGTGTAGGTCTCTTATCCATGGGTAAGCAGACTGACTGTGTAGGTCTCTTATCCATGGGTAAGCAGACTGACTGTGTAGGTCTCTTATCCATGGGTAAGCAGACTGACTATGTAGGTCTCTTATCCATGAGTAAGCAGACTGACTGTGTAGGTCTCTTATCCATGGGTAAGCAGACTGACTGTGTAGGTCTCTTATCCATGGGTAAGCAGACTGACTGTGTAGGTCTCTTATCCATGGGTAAGCAGACTGACTGTGTAGGTCTCTTATCCATGGGTAAGCAGACTGACTGTGTAGGTCTCTTATCCATGGGTAAGCAGACTGACTGTGTAGGTCTCTTATCCATGGGTAAGCAGACTGACTGTGTAGGTCTCTTATCCATGAGTAAGCAGACTGACTGTGTAGGTCTCTTATCCATGAGTAAGCAGACTGACTGTGTAGGTCTCTTATCCATGGGTAAGCAGACTGACTGTGTAGGTCTCTTATCCATGAGTAAGCAGACTGACTGTGTAGGTCTCTTATCCATGGGTAAGCAGACTGACTGTGTAGGTCTCTTATCCATGAGTAAGCAGACTGACTGTGTAGGTCTCTTATCCATGGGTAAGCAGACTGACTGTGTAGGTCTCTAGTTATTTATTTAGTTTATTATTTTATATTTATTTATTTAGTTTATTATTTTATATTTATTTTTATTTCAGTTTATTTATGTTTGGTGTTGCATACAGTATGAGTAAAAAAAGTGGGTACGAAATCAAAATTGCCATAACTATGACAAGAACTACTGTATCTCCGTGTGGTTTTCGTTGCTAATGCAGAATTTTTGTCTGATATATCCACGTTATTCGTCTGATTTCATGTTCCTAATAGTTTTCTACAGGGTGGTCAGAAGTAGAGGGTGGTGAGATATGTAATTGTTAGGATATATCATAATAGGTTTGTTTACCCTGTTTTTTGTTAGTTACAATAGAGAAACAATTCCATATTATGAAGATTCCAATGTAAAACAATCTTAACTAAATATACCCATTATCCCTATTTTATTCAATACATTATTTTTCCGACTGCTTTCATTGATCTTTTGATCACGTCACCATTAGCCTTCAAGAAATGCACATCATGCGTTATTCGTTCTTTTAATTGATGCCTATTAGCAGGTGAGGAGAAGTTAATCATTTTCAATAAACCCAACAAGAAAAAAATCGCATCCAGTTAAATCTGAGCTCGTCGGAAACCATTCAATGGCATGACTCATGGCAAATACTCGATGTTCAAAAACTTCCATCAGTCGTTCTTTAACAGTAAGTTGCATCCACCATATTTGATTTAACGTTTTTCCATAAATATGTCGTAGTTCCGGAAATATCCACTGATTCAACATAAGGGTTGTTAAAATCATGCTAATTTTCCGAGATAAAACCTCTTTTATTCTTTTGACATGCAAGGTTTCACCACCCTCTACTTATGACCATCCTGTAGAAAAACTATTAGGAATATAAAAGCGAACGAATAACGTGCTTATAGCTGAATGGATTCTGCATTAGACTTAGTGAATCCCACGGAGATACTGCATTTCTTGTTAAAGTTATGGCGATTCAAATTTCGTACCCTCTTTTTGGACTCGTACTGTATATGTAGAGGTGGCTACAGTTTGTTTGTATTTATGAATTTCTTCATATTATTTCTTTATTGTGTTTATAAAGTAGGGTGTTCCGGAATTTGTAAATTTTTCTATTATTTTCTATAAATGTAATTCACTAATTTGGACTATTATTATTGTCATAAATAAATATTGTTGCAAATACATTCCAAATTGATACATAATCAAACTGAATATCCGTATTTTTAACTCTTCATGCTATTTTATTTACTATGCTATCTTTCAATTTAATGTAATTATAAAGTATACAAAGCGAATCCTGTGTTTAAAATTGCATGCTAGTAAAATTAACTGTCAGCTGTAGTTCAATTTTAACGCCTGCAAGTAACTTTCACCCACAGCTGTGGTTAGTTTGATGCTAGATGTAGGTAAAATAAAGTACGTGCATGTAGGTAATATAACATTCCATTTTAATGCTGTTGGTTCAAAACCCTAGCGATGTACCCCTCTGTGGAATGCAGAGTGTAACTTTTTTCTCCTCTGTTCAAGCAGTATCATCTGAAGGAGAATGTCAAAGCCTTCACTTGATTCCTCCTCCCTTAGCCTGGAACAGTCCAATTTAAATCTATCTATGATGAGAAATTTCAAGTTTATTGACATCCTAGATTCTTGCAAGAGTTTGTTTATTCCAGATTTTGTCAAGTCATGCTTTTCAATATCCTCTTTCTGGAATAAAAAATGGAAAAATAAGTTGTATTTCGGCCAAGTGTCCGAACGCGATTATTTTCACGTACATTGGTAGATAAATATAGATTTCTTGCTTGGAAATATTACAGCATTAACACATAAATTAAAACAATGAACTGGACAGTAGTTGTGAAGACGTACAGGAATTATTTTATCTGAATAAGAAGCTATTAAAGAGTAATGGAGGGTAATAATAGGTTTATGAAGTATTAAGTGCATAGAGAGCTTCAAAATCAAAGTTTAGATTTCAGTTAATTTAGACATGTTGAGTTAACTTATTATTATGTTTGTACATGAGCTTACATTTTAAAACCAAATTGTCTATGAAATAAAATAATTAATTTATGATTGTGTTACTATATATACGGCTGCTGATGGTAGGTAAACAAACATTCGAAAGAGTAACGTTTTTCACTCCAAATTACTCACGTGAATTACAGATCCTAATTCTTTTGAAACTTTCATATGTTCGAAATATTTATAGGAATGATTTTATATAACTAAAATTTAACAGAGAGTAACTGTCAAATGGTAGAGGAGTGTTATTATCTTTATCTGAATATAGTGTTCGATAACAATTATTATTTAGACTTTAGAGCCTTACCGTGATGATGATCTTTTTCCTCCATGTTTTGACCTTACTGAGACTATTGAAGCGTCTCGAAACTTGAGATAAAACAGCTCTGTCTTCGAATTTATTGAAGTGACTGAAGATCTGGAGAACCATTTCATTGGGCAGAGTATCCATCGGACTAGCCTGCGGAAAAGGAAATATTAATTAACTGTAGGCATCAATGTACATAAATGAATAAGTTAACAATTTATCACCATATTTCTGGCCCTAACTGCAACACTCTCAAACATGGAGACTCAAAAAAGAAGTACTATCGTGTTAAATTTACATGTTTTTTTATTAGCTCGAATGCACGGAGGTGATTTTCAATATTTACTAGAATGCGGATGACAATCTTACGTCTGGCAGAGAATGGCGTCTGGTCAACTCTATTATAGTATATAAGCCTTGCCATTACCTCCATTATTAGTGGCGGAGTAACAGTTTTGCCTGTAACAGTTGGAGATTCGATTGTTGGGACTTGTCCCACCCAAGAAGGAGTGCTTAACTAAAGAGTTTTGATGTTCTTATCTAATTAACCACTCACCATTTTGATATCAGAAGTCCTTGTTTGTATTTAACTACGTATTTAACCTCAGTGAACACTTAGAGCTGTATGAAGACCTTTCTCCACCAGGGATGAACTGAGAATGACTGAGTGGTCGGAAACACAATTCAGTCCTAAACCATGTGATACATTCAGGATCTGATAGTGTACGTACAAACATACGAACAAAGTGGAGTATCTTCTAATCCAATGAATATTTTCTTAAATTAACTAGTTGTAACTCAATGTGAATTCAGAAAATATAGAAATAATGTCGTTTACAAAGTAAGTATATAAATACTGACTTCATTTTCCAAATCACAGTAAATTTTCAATTACTTCAAGAAGTTTGTTTCATTTATTTCTGGCTTATCATTAAGAGTAAACTTGAATTATTTTGACTGATTTTCATGTTTATAATATAATATTTCTATATATCTAGGTATTAATGCTCTAGAATTTTCATACGTTCGGATACAAATTCGTAAACAATTAACAGTTTATATTATTTATAGAATATTAAAGTTTGTGATATAAAATAAAACATACTTCATTAATTTCCACAAATTGCATTTCTTTTATTAATTATAATCTTCGGTGCTCAGTTTACAAGTCTATTCATAGTTATTTATTTAATGTATTTGATGATAAAGAATTATTACAGAAATAATTTTCATCCGACAGAGTAGGCAGATTCAGGAAACCTTTTGCATGACATGTGGTTATATCACAAAATAATTTAAGTTTATCCTTAATGATAAGCCAGCAATAAAAGAAACAAATACACGCTACATCTTCTGAAAATAACTCGAAATTTACTGTTTTTGGCTAATAAAGCTAGTATACATATAAATAATTAAAGACATTGTTTATACACAGAGAAAAAAGTTTACTCATATTTAATGGGTCAACAATTTATGCTTTGAATTAATTTATTACGTGAGTTGGTTTGACTATATTCATGTTTTCATGTGTGTCAAAACAACTATGACGTGTGTGTCACCAAACATAGTTAATTCAAATCATTTTATGGATTGAATCAACTTACTATGAGAGTTGAAGTTACATATTGGGAGTTTGAACATATGTTAAAACAACTAGGACATAGTGTGTTGAAGTAACTCACAAAGATTGTCAATTCAATGTATCTGGTGTATGAATTAACTTACTATGAGAGTTGACGCTACTTTTTTGAAGTTAAGTTGCGAGTTAAATCAACTATGACATAGTGTGTTATAGTAAAGGCCTTGCTACACGGTGCAAGTAAACGTGCGAGTTGGCCTAGCCAGTTACTGTAGTTCAGCTACTCGTACAGTGTGACTGCATCAGTCGAGTAACTATTATGGAAATTCAATGCTATGAACATTGAGCTTCTGGCATGCGAGTACAGTGGGACAGCTGCTGTCCACTGCCACGACAGTAACTCGCACCGTGTAACAAGGCCTTATCCCACAAAGACTGTTAATCCAATGTATTCTGCAGTGTATGAATTAACTTACTATGAGAGTTGGCGCTACTTTTTTGTAACTTTAGGTGTAAGTTAAAACAACTATGACATAGTGTGATAATGTAACCCACAAAGACTGTTAATCTTATTTATCTGGTGTATAAATTAACTTACTATGAGAGTTAGTGCTACTTTTTTCTTTAAGTTTATGTGTGAGTTCAATCAAATGAGTAAGTGGCAACTTATGCTTTCCTCAAAGCTAATTTATTCGCATAACACTTTTCAGTTCAAATCTTGTTTGAAGTGTGTTACGTGTTGAATGTGAACGCTCCTCAATACCATTTTAGTTCAAGTGCAAACAATAGCGTTATATGCATTAAATAGTATTATCGCTGCCGATCGATTATTAATTAATTCCATTAATAAATTGATAAATGTCTGCCTAAATATTCTAAAATATTGGTGATTGATAGTTTGGTGGCTTTATATAGGTAGTTATTTGAAGAGCTGATTATCAGTATATAACTTTTATAATAATAAATTTTGATTACTGCCTTCCAGTTTGTAAACTGATATCCAAACTAATTTTCCTAAATTATTATATGTTGACTTATTTAAGCATCATACCTACCTAGCTGTTTTTATTTTTTCAGTGTCAATACCTTCTACATGGGGTACGGTCAAGAGCCCCCCCCCCCCCCCGGTCAAGAGCCCTTCCGGTCATGAGCCCCCCGGTCAAGAGCCCTTCCGGTCATGAGCCCCCCGGTCACGAGACCGCCCGGTCATGAGCCCCCCCGGTCACGAGCCCCGGGCCCTCCCTGTTTTTTCCTCCCTTAATTACCTAGTTAAACAAATGAAGAATTACTTAGATAGAAATAACTGAGAGTTACTAATGTAGTTTGTTTGCATACTTCATGATTGTTTAATGATCTGGCAGGGGGGTTCGGGGGTGGCACGCCCCCCGATATACATAAATTTTATGTCTATTCAGTAATGAACTACAAAAGTGTTAATAAGGATTAAATAGTATAGGTAAATAAGGATTTAAAAACAGGGGGGCTCATGACCGGGAGGGCTCATGACCGGGGGGGCTCTTGACCGGGGGGGCTTATGACCTAGGGGGGCTCATGACCGGGTGGGCTCATGACCGGGGGGGGGGCTTATGACCTACACCCCTGCTACATAGGCTAGGCAGTTACTGCGCTGTCCTCAGAATAGGGTAAGTTCCAAATTATCAGGCGATTTCAAATTTTCGGTCACGTATGAAATATAGTATATAGCTACCTAATAGCTAATTAAAATAAAAGTTAATTTAATATAGTTTTTCTTACGCGACCGAAAATGTGGAGCCGTCCGATATTTCGGAACTTATCCTAGTATCTTAAGTAAAGTGGTCTGATAATCTATATATTTTAAAACTAGTTGGTGTACCTATAGGTAGGGTTACACAGCCAAATTCGGTTCTTTAATTTCTAATTGTGACCCTATTAAGAGAGTCTCAAAATCATTCTGAAATTAGTTTAGCTATATACTGAATTGTTGAACATCATAATTTAAGCTCAATTTATGATAGGTTCTATTCATTTCACGAGTGTCTTGAAGTCATGATGGTTATTAATGTTTCTGAGATAAGAGACCGCAGTTAGTTAAAGTGCCGCAATTTACCTACTTGACCCTAGTTTTCTATGACTGGGAGAACTCCATCCAGGGATTTAGCAGGGAGAACTCCAACCAGAGGTGAGCCTTTTGATATATTATACTTTAAAGGTATTTAATTAAAGTCTACATTATGAGTTTATAATGAACAATATTAGCTAGAAAAATCCATTGCATTTATTAGAGCTAAATTTATACTGCATCTGAAGATTTATAATATTAGTTTAACATTTTATATAAATAATTTAATTACCTATATGAAAGAATTCTCAGTTAATAATTCTTTTCATTTCTTTATTAATATATGGTTTTCTATATTTTCTGAATCTACTTTCAGATCTTCATGAAGAATTGATGAAGTAGATCAACGTCATCAACTATCGGAGTCCTCTTCAATTCCTTTGAATGGTTCAGGAACAATTATGCTAGGTCAAAGTAAGTATTTGAAAATATTAGATGATTTCTAAATATATATTTGCAATATGATTAGCTCTTACTTTTTCATATGCTTTTAGGGATTCCAGACATGAAAAGAATATCGAAGCTGTCGCTATCTCATCACAAAAGGAAAAAGAGTAGGTAATGTTATTGATAATTTATATGAACGATACTGTGAATTTCTATTCAATATATATTAATATACGAATCTCTTATTTCAGGAATTGGCAACCTACAGTCGTGAAAGAAAGTGACGAGAATTCAAATTAAACTTCTAAATAATAAATCTAAAACTTAAATGTTTATATTTCGTTTTCAATTTGACCTTGGTAATTCTATTAGCATATTTCAATATCAGTGCCTATGAGTAAGATGAATTGCACTAAAATATGGTTTAGAAGATAAAGGCTTTATCATTAATTTATTATTCATTAAGTTATATGTATAGTGACTGAAAAAGTCTTGTAAAAAGACTTTCTACTGCTAACCAGACCGATATTTCAATCTACACTATAATAGTTGATATACATTTACTTAGTTTACAAGTAGTTGATATAACCAACACGAGAAGATGATATAACTTACACGAGTAGTTGATATAACCTAACCGAGTAGTTGATATAACCTACACAAGCAGTTGATATCACCTATACGAGTAGTTAATGTAACCTACACGAGTAGTTGGTATAACCTACACGAGTAGTTAGTATAACCTACACGAGTAGTTGGTATAACCTACACGAGTAGTTGGTATAACCTACACGAGTAGTTGGTATAACCTACACAAGCAGTGGGTATAACCTACACGAGTAGTTGATATAACCTAACCGAGTAGTTGATATAACCTACATGAGTAGTTGATATCACCTATACGAGTAGTTAATGTAACCTACACGAGTAGTTGGTATAACTTACACGAGTAGTTGGTATAACCTACACAAGCAGTTGGTATAACCTACACGAGTAGTTGGTATAACACATAGGAGTGATTGGAGAAACATACACAAGTAGTTGATGTAACCTTGTTCTGCAGTTGTTATAACCATTACATATTATTGGTTCAACCATCACGAGCAGTTTTGACTATCACAAGTAGTTGTTATGACCATCAAGAATTAAAAATAATCAACTCACATATGTGTTGTTTTAACCAACGTCAATTTAACTCATATTAAATAGTACCTGCAACTCACCACGTAGGTAGGCGCACAGATAAACCATAAAATTTAGTCAAAACAAATCAAATATGATTTGATTCAACTAATCCTTTCTCTGTGTGTATATTTTCACATTGAGTTACAGCAATTAAAAGAAGATATTCATTATATTAGAAGATACTCCACATTGTTCGTAAGTTTGTACGTACACTATCAGATCCTGAATGTCTCACATGGTTTTAGGACTGAATTGTGTTTCCGACCACTCAGTCTGTCATTATCAGTTCATCCCTGGTGGAGAAAGGTCTTCGTACAGCTCTAAGTGTTCACTGAGGTTAAATACGTAGTTAAATACAAACAAGGACTTCTGATATTAAAATGGTGAGTGGTTAATTAGATAAGAACATTTGTACACACAGAGAACGGTTTTGTTGATACAACAAAAAAAGTAGGTTTTTGGTTGTATCAACAAAATAAGTTAGTCAGCTATGAGCCATCAAAATAATTTTGTTACAGTAAATATATATTTTTGTTAAGGTTATTTTGTTATAGCTACACTAGAATTTTTAAGTTAACAGTAACTAGAGCTTATTAGTTATAGTAACATTACAATACTGGTACTTCAAAAAATGTATTTTGTTATGTCAACAAAAAGTATATTTAAAGTAACACAAATAATTTTTTGTAGCAACAAAATCATCTAGTTATTTTAACTGAAAATATAGATTATGCTGTTTTATTTACTATTTCTAATTATATTGCATATAGTGTATATCTAAATTAATTAGTTTAATGTTACATGATGTTGTACACATATTAAATGGGAATAAATGAACATAGAAATGAAGTGGTACATTCAGGACTCGAACCGACGATCTCCAACCTCAAGTCTGCGGCGCTAACCTCTCAGCCATCCTGGATATGGTAGAAGTAGGATTGGAATGAACTATAATATAACCAATATGAAAACATGCATGCCTTTTAAAGAAATTATAGATAAATATTATTTAATATTCTATTGATTTAGTATCTTTTCTTTTTTATAATGACAAGCAATAGAACATTTAAATTGAATATTTTTAAAATAGCCATCTATAAATATTTATCAATTCGACAATTCCCACCTACCTACCTAGTTTCTTACTAGGTTTTATTAATCAATACCTACATAGATACCTACTAGTGTTTATTTACGTAGTTATGATACGTAAATAAGGCTTCAGAATGAACCATTAAGATTTGCCCCAAGACTCAATGCATAACTTTTTCCCGCGTAAACGAGACGAGGGACATTACGCGTGGGACATACGTGGGAATATCGACACAAAATAGCACTTAAGAAACACGTATAAATTTATACATATTGATTCTGTACGAACAATGAGCATAATTTTTAAAATATTTGTGAATTTCAAAGTAACTAGTAGACGACACAAAAATATGACGTCACCACAACAACATATTTCTTGTTTGTGACCGAGCGGCTCATAATTCCTCGTATTTGCATGTTAATACCGAAGTTTAAAGTCATTTTATAAGGGTTTCGTGCAAAAGAAAAGCGAAAATGACGATTGAACCTTAAAGTTGAATTGATAGATTTAATTCAGGTGTGTTTTTAACTTTTTATTGTTCATTTCTTTAACTTATCTATAAAAAATAGGGTCTTGAACATATGCTACCTAGGAGCCTAAATTAGTGCTAGTCAACTGTTAAATTGTAATTCCTATGAATGGCAATTAAGGAAAAAAATAATGGAAATTCAATATAACCAATGCCTAGTTAGTAATTGATAAGAAAAAAAAATTTGGAGGTAGGTTTTAAGTAGGTTTTCCCATGTTTCAAAGTGTGGTCAGAGTCGCCATTTTCAGTCACCCGGTAGTCACGTCAAACTAGATTCGATCAGCTGATTACCATACCCTATGTTACTTTATCCAGTAACATAGTGTAGGTTCATCTGTTCTGGTGTAGTCTTTAGTTTGTTTTTGTGTTGTATGTGATGATGATGGGTAGGTGATCCAAGATGAGTGTATGGAGTGTTCCAAGTTAGATGTCTCCACCATTGTGAACTTGTGATGTTTGTTGTTGGTTTGTGTTGTTGTTTGGGTCAGAAGTGTTTAGTTTGTGCGTTGGGTGGTGTGGTTGTTGTTCGTGTGAGATGGTTGTGCGAGTAGTGCGCATTTCCTTGTGTTTGTGTACTGTGCAGGCCTAATATTTTGTGCAGTTTTTCTGGTGAACCCAGTTTGGTGTGTCTGACCTGCACAGGAATGACATGTGCCTACCTGCGATACGGCCTCCGCAGATTTCACACGTTAGGTCCCGGATTCCGTTCAACATCCCCGGACAGGAGAACCGGGAGGCTCACGGGACGGCACACAGGAAGAAACGGTGGTATTGGATTCCCCTTTCGGGGGACAGGGAAACATTTCTCCGATTTGAGCAGGAGCAGAAGTTCCTGCTGCGCCCCAACGACAAGCACGCCGCAGAGTTTGGAGCTTACTTTTTCATTCATCATCCAATTCATGAGAGTTAAATGAAGACATTTATCATTCCATATTTCGCATGTTACTGTTATTTTATTCATCTCTATTCAGTGGAGTGTACCACTTTATTGTGCAATTTGTTAAAATGTTAATTAAGCGAGAGGGTGTTCATATTGACACATTGAATCTCCATGTTTGAGAGTGTGGCAGTTAAAGCCACAAATATGGTGATAAATTATTAACTTATTCATTTATGTATAACAATAATTATAATTAATTAATCTTCTCTCTTTCGCAGGTTAGTCTGATGGATTCTCTGCCCAATGAAATGATTCTCCAGGTCTTCAGTTACTTCGATAAACTCGAAGACAGAGCTGTTTTAGCTCGAGTTTCGAGACGCTTCAATA
Organism: Caprella mutica; assembly: GCA_947561585.1. Lineage (NCBI taxonomy): Eukaryota > Metazoa > Arthropoda > Malacostraca > Amphipoda > Caprellidae > Caprella > Caprella mutica. Next base: position 8,745 of record CANNZV010002022.1, on the reverse strand, counting down.
GTCTCAGCAAGGTCAAAACATGGAGGAAAAAGATCAACATCACGGTAAGACTCTAAAATACGCTAAATTAGTGTTATCGAACACCATATCAAGATGATTATATAATTAGTATCATTATTAATACCATTCACCAGTTATTTTGTAAAATCTTAGAAAAAAATGTCCTATAATGTCCGCAAAAAAGGCAACCCATTTTCAAATTAGTTCATTTTGCAAACTTTTAGAGAGAAAGAATTTTAAATAATTTTCTTCATGTACTTTTTCTTCATATTTCTTGGAAGTCTGTTAAAATTACAACTAAAATTATTAAAGATCCTGCAGCGAATTAAAAATGGAAATGAAAAGGACTTGCGCGAGGAGGAAAAACACAGAAAAAAACATGATAATAGTTATAATTTTATAATTAACTTCCTTATGGAAGTATTAAAAATTGAATCATAATACTTTTCATTCGATTAACGTTTTGGTTAATTGGAAATACATCTTCATTACCTATCACGATGTCTTCTACAAAACGTATTTCTTTACAGAAACCAGTTTATTGTTTTAAAAGATTTAGATGAAGAGGTAAATCCAGTTATAGGACTCCAAGCCTAACATTCATCTTGAAAGGAATATATTTCAAATAGTGTTTAACAATTCGGTGAAATGCGACATTAATGTTGTCTAATCCGTTCCTTCTGATTGATATTTTTGGATTCTCAATAAGCTGTTCATGAATAAGATTAAAGTTTTCATGCGTTCGTTCTGTTCTCCTGTGACCTAATCGCTTTTTGTTCAAATTTAAAGTAGTTTCTTCAGTTTTGAATTCATTAACATTTGTTCATGCGGTTTTATAGTTGGTGGAAATCTTTCAGAAAGCAATGTTCAAAATGAGGTACAAACTGTTTAAAGCTTTCAGTTTCTGAATAATTAAGATTAATCTTAATTGAAGATTATCATTTCTTAATTTGAATTAATTTTGTTTTAAAACAGTAGGATTATGAAATCATTTTGATCAATTGACTCAATATGTCAAGTATTAAAGCTTCATCCATTAATATTTAATAGCTTCATAATTATACAGATAATATAATTCCTGCACAATAGTTTATAACCGTCTTATTTGTTCACTAGAATCCATTTAACTTCTGGTTGATATTGTAACAGATGAGTAGGTATTCTCTAAATAAGCGCTACTGAGAATAGGGTTACAGTGATGCGACTCATTGTAAATTATTGCACAGTAACCTGGGTAGTAGAGTGAAAAATAGTATAGCAACTGTGAAACCTATTAATGCAAATGTTCTAAATGTTTGTTAAAATTTGAAAGTTTTAATATATTTATTTAATACTATCCAGTCCCATTTACCAAATAAAATAGTTATTCTAAAAGTTCCGATATCCTTTGTGAAATTGATTTAATTAATCTTATGTTTCTATTTCAGGTTGAAGATATTAAAGATCATCAGCTTTACAAGATTAAAGAAAACAAACTCCTACAAGAAGCTAAGATGTCTGCAAACTTGGAATCTCTCATCGTAGATGATTTGGAATGTTCCGGCCGAATGAAGAAATCGAAAAAAAAGTTTTACAAGGTGCTTCCACAGATTCTCTGCAAAATTTTCCGAAACTGTCTAAAGTTAAATGAAGTTCAATGCAAAATCGACGGAAAAGGATATGAGCTATTTTCCGCCACAGATGAAGGATTGACCATAGAGTATATTGATGATATACAATTACCGAAATATTTTGATCAAATGGTCATTTGTTTCCCGGGAAATATTAGATCTATACAATACTCAGGTCCGCAAACTACACTACAAACATGTGTTGACCGTTCAAGTGAAGTATTAGAAGAGCTAGAGTGTGGTGAACTCACTCCAAATCCAGAGTTTCTATTAACACTCAAGAAGTGCAAAAATCTAAAAAACATTCGCATATTGTTATCATTCAACGTGGAACCAGGAGTAGAACTTACGGATATTCCGAAATTAAATCTTCTAGGCTTTCTGTTACCAGAAAACTGTAACATTTTGAATCAGTCTCATAATCATCCGAAGCTACTGGATATGTTCATGAACGATTCTTTAGAGAAACTTTATGTCAGTGATCACGTTTTGTCTGGTTACGAGACATTAGTTTTGGAAAAATGTAAGAATCTTGAAACACTTGAAATTGAAATGGGACGTGAAGACTTGTTTTCTAACGAAGAAGCAGTCAATTTTTATAAGAATATTCTGACTCTCTTCAAACAATCTGCCACTTTGACTGAGTTGTTAATTCTAAGAATTAGAGAAAGTTTCTGTAAAAAATTTGAAGAGGAACTACTTCCTCTAGTTCAGCAATATGGGTTTGAAGTAAATTCTCCTTATCCTTTGTGGTTTTTAAAAATCAGTAAAACCATATAATTTTGTATAGTATTTTCCTTCTTGATTTGCAAATAAAAAATCCCAAATCATCAGTGTTTCATTACCTTGGATTATTAATATCTACCATAATTCGATAGGTAATATAGAACGAGGGAACTATAATGCTAAGAAATTATAGTTCAGCTTGGATATTATTCTGGTAAAGTTGGATTGCGATTCTGACATCGCAGTTGTTCATTCCTACTCTTTTCAAAGTTCCTACCTAGCTATTTTGTTATCACTTTTCATGGTTGTGGTTTTCTCTTTCACATTTAAAGTGAGGACATGTTAAAGGGGAAGAGTACAAATTCAATACCAGTTATTCATACATAGCTAGCATTACTTTCCTGTAAAAATTAATATCAATTAATGCCTTCCTCTCTTCAGTTACGATAGCAGCTTACTAGCTTCAGACCTAGTTAAGCAAATGAAGAACTACTTAGATAGAAATAACTGAGAGTTGCTAATGCAGTTTGTTTTATCCGCTAGTTTGTTGTACTGCACACTTCATGTTTGTTTAATAACTAGGGTTGTGACATTATGCATTTGCATATATGCAGTATATGCACTGGGAAATATACTGCATATGCAACAGGTTTTATGCTTTTTGAGAAAACGCATATGCATTTGAGAAAACGCATATGCATTTGAGAAAACGCATATGCATTTGAGAAAACGCATATGCATTTGAGAAAACGCATATGCATTTTAGGAAACGCATATGTTTTGCAGATAAAACATATGCACTTAAAGATAATGCATATAATAAAAGGCATATGCATTTGAAATTGAAAGGAAGACAATATATGCACTTCCAGCATGTTTATATCTAGTGGGAGGTTGAACAAACGCCCTAATTTATTTGTTATACATACAGTATACCTTTAGGTGTTCTATCATTTTGTTTACCTAATGAATATGATTTTGAATTTTTGTTCGAAAATTAAAGAATATTGTTAACTATATGGCGCCATCAATCTAAAAGTAACACTCACAGTAATGTAAATAAAGAATAGGATACTAATAGTTACAGATTATAGACTCGGGTGGTCAGTATGGCAGTAGGAATTTCCCCCGCCGGACTATTCCCCATCAGGACCTCTCCCCGCCGAATAAAATATCAGTAATTTAGGTTATTAAAGTATGATTTTGATAAAACACAAAATTTATTTATTTATTAATAGAAAACACACTTTATTAACAGAATTTGATTCCCGTAATTATGTGTCCATATTGTTCGAACAATTTTAAGACTGTGCCTTCGTATTTTCGTATATAATTAGGAGATGCAACAAAGTACGAACATTATTGCAATACTAAGGGTTACCAAGTGTCACAAGGTACTCTAAGCAGCTTCGATTTGTTCAGTTATTTTAACTCTGTGGTTTTCTATATCGTAAATTTATTATTTTATTTTTCAGCTATACATAAAATAGCGATCTATTAACTACTCGTTCAAATTTATGCTTTTCCAGATCATTAACAAACTTTATTATTTTTTTTAAATTAATTTATTAACCTCATAATTAATAAACTTACTATAGATTTTTATTACACTGAATATTGACCTATTTTTTAGTGTCCTTTATCTAATAAGAATATTTAATATTTATCTATATGTATATTTAATATTTGTATCTTAAAAATCTTAGAATGGTTTAGCCATTATTATGAAAATACCTAAGTAAGTTAGAGTGCAGAAATCCAAAAATCAAGACTTTTCGCGTAGTCAGGTTTCAGAATGATTTATATATATTGTCGTACATTTTCCCTAAAATTCTCCAACGAAAACTAATAATCGAGGACTAACCAATACAAAACTGGTTCGGTTCAAACAGTTGGTGGTGACCCATTTTCAGGAACCTAATCCCATGTGACAATAATAGAAAAGAAGAAAAAAAATTAAAAAAAGGTCTGTAATTTGAGACGGCAGACTTCGGTATATAATTTCGTGGCAACGGATTTATTTGTCAAAACTATTTATTTTCGAAAATTAAATATAGAATCGCAACATCAAATTCTTTTACAGAGTCTAATTTTAAATAAATTCAGGGGGGGGGGGGAGTGCTGGCGGGGAAAAGTCTGCGGGCGAGTTATAGTCCGGCTGGGAATAGTCCGTTTCCCGTGATTCTTAGTTTCTGTTCTTAAATAACTGGTAGCCGTGAAAATTCACTTCACTAATATAGTATCCTACAGTGCAACAATATAATGTGTCTTTCTCTGAAACACTTTTAAGTGTTTTGAAATACTTGACATTTTAAATTTGGAACATTACTATTAAATGCATAATAATTCATAATATAAGCAAATTCATATTGATAATTAATTTAGTAGGGATTTAACGTCTGCTTCTGAACCAAAGGCCATATCGCTGACATCAAAAGGAAATTAAATACAAGGGACTAGAAGAAGCAGTCAAAAAGGAAAGTGGTTCTATATGGAACAAAGTCACTTACTACTGTCGGTGACAATGCTCATGGATACAGAAAAGCTACTCAGTGAATGCAGTGATGAAAAGGGACACAAAACACCGGTGGCTGCACTTACGGATGGAAAAGGAAAATGAAAAGGGGATAGAAAATGAACCCTACGAGCCTACCAAACCCAAAAATCAAAGACCTCGTAGTTGAAGAGCATAACCATCCTCTAAAACTGCAAGTAGCGTTAAAAAATGATAAATATAATAAAAATGAAAAAAAAAATCCATAATCCAAATTACAACAGTTCGGGGCCCAATGTACACCACCCACTTCTCTTCCATTCATCACAGACAGCTTCAGGATAGGCATATTTATAAAAGTATATGCATGCTTATAAATGCATATGCAAATTGGTAAATGCATATGCATATTGCTAAATGCACATATGCAAATTAGTAAATGCATATGCATATTGTTAAATGCATATGCATATTGTTAAATGCATATGCATATTGTTAAATGCATATGCCTGTTGATAAATGCATATGCGAATCTAATAAGCATATGCGTTTTAGAAAAGCATATGCAAAATATGCAATGTCACAACCCTATTAATAACCTGGCAGGTCATTAAATAAGGATTAAAAAACAGGGAGGGTTCTTGACCGGAGAGGCTCATGACCGGGGGCTTATGACTAGAGCCCGGACTTTTAGGACCTATAAAAAAGGCATTTTAGGACCTTAATAAAGGCATTTTAGGACCTTAAAAAAGGCATTTAAGGACCTCAAAAAAGGCAGTTTAGGACCTAAAGAATGGCATTTTATGACCTATAAAGCAATTTTAGGACCTAAAAATGTATTTTAGGACTTATACATACAATTTTAGGATTGATAAATAGGTATTTACAACGAATAAATTAGCATTTTAGAATATAAAATGAACAGTTTTTATCGGTTTAAATAAAAAAAATGGTGAAAACAAATAAACAATTCATTCATTAAAAATTCAATGAATCTAATCTATAATATATTTATTCAAATTTAACCTGAAAGTATTATAAAAAAAGGTTAGGTAAATTGAAATTAATGAAATGTAACTAATTCCAATATTAAATTAGAAATTTGTATTTATAGCAAGCCCTCATAGTAAACAAACCATATAGTAGAAATTAGATAATTAGACCAATTAAGATATTCTGAAACTGTTTGTACAGGAAAAACCACTTACAAGACAAAACACAATTTTTGTCACCTGACAGTTTTTCTATTGCAAATATTACAAATATTACTAGGTTCTACATATCTCTTTGAATAGTATATTATATTGAATAGTCTATGGTAAAAAATTGATGAGAAGAGTTACAGAAAACTAGATACAGTGGTGACTATGCTAATTCTTGAAGTAATGGAATTGTAGTTTATTTCTATAATAATTCAGACAAATTTGATTGAATTATAACGTTCTATAAATTTCCCAATATAACCCGTCAACTTTACCGACTTACCAAATAATATAAAAAGCCCAAAATAAGACTTTTCCTCATTTAAGGAATTTATGATATTTTAGGACTTTATGGCATTTTAGGACTGTATGGCATTTATTGACCTTATGGCATTTTATGGCATTTTAGGACTTTATGGCATTTGTCCGGGCTCTACTTATGACCTACACCCTCAGAGAAGACAACCCTACTTTTACTCTCAGTCATGTATTTTATATAATTTTTTTTTAGTTGTACAGAAAGTAAAGTATGGGAGAAATTATTACAACTGAAATAGGGAAACCTACAGTGAGCAGACACTGGCAGTATTCGGAATGTGGGAGTTCATATAGATATAAATGTTATAATGTTCAAACGGTGCTAGGACAATTCGTCCCCAGACAATTTGCCGCCGAATTAATATAATTTATAATATTATTATAACTTACTTATAATTCCCAATAAAACTTGTAAATCTAATATAATATTTTTATATGAAATTTTATTTTTACTGAGCTGGTCATGATCGCAAATATCAAAAATAAATGAAAAAAGACACTGCTATATCAAATGATCATGTATGACAGGATAAAATCACAAATTATAAACTAGCATTGCTATATTAGAATAAATAAAATGTCACAATTCATGAATATAATCACTAAAGAGGACTAAACTGAAAAACAATAATGACCGTTTCTCTTTGTTAGCAGTACAAAAAATGTAATCACTATTGCCAAAGATAGTATGTAATATCTTTGCTATTACCACGACAATTTTAAAACATAGAAATAGGAATAAATCATGTTAAAGATTTACAAACTCTTGGCAACAAAATTTTAGATTTGAGATATGAAAATAAAAGAAATTGGTCAAAATTTTATATTGTGAGCAACAGCCTTCGAAAAATATATTATATTATTTGCATCGTAATTGCTGATCACATTTTAGATATGTTTATTCTTATCCCTGTATTTTTTTTTTATCCGATGAATTCTGTCATACTTAGAATGTTGTTGAAATTTGGCATTAGCTAAATTTTCTTTTCTTTTTAAAGCATCAATGAAAACCCACAAATTTGGATGAATTAAACTTTGCGAACCATTCAATGACGAATGGAGTGATAATACTGTCATTTTCAATGAAAATATGATAATAAATATAATTATATATATATATAAATAGTAAATAATCAATAAATTATATAAGGTAAAGGTGCATTGTACCAACCACTTATTTTGTTGGAAAAAAACTCCCCTTAAATGAATGTACTTTTACCAATTATAACTACATCTTTAATTTTTTAATTGGCGACGAATTTTCCGGGGACGAATTGTCCGGACACCTGTTCAAACACGAATGTCGCATGGACGAATATAATATTGTAGAAACTTTCATTGTAGTGGCAAGGTTAACCTTTCATCGTTCAGGTAACAGGTTTTTATGCTTATTTTAAGTGATTAAAGGTGATCACTGGAATGATAATGGCTTAAATTCATCATGAAAATAAAAGTTAAGTAATTTAATATATGGAAGAAAATAAGACGATTTACAGATAGAAAAATGACAGGAGCCTAGTAAAGACACTCTGAAGAACCAATTGAGGCTGAGGAAGGGCAGTGTAATATCAGAGAAAATCTTGGAAAAAGAGTTATTTGAAATAATTATTTGATCAATAATTTGAAAGAAATGTGAGGTGCTGACTACCGTGTGTAACACTATGTCTACCGTATGTAACACTATGTCTACCGTGTGTAACACTATGTCTACCGTGTGTAACACTATGTCTACCGTATGTAACACTATGTCTACCGTATGTAACACTATGTCTACCGTATGTAACACTATGTCTACCGTATGTAACACTATGTCTACCGTGTGTAACACTATGTCTACCGTGTGTAACACTATGTCTACCGTGTGTAACACTATGTCTACCGTGTGTAACACTATGTCTACCGTGTGTAACACTATGTCTACCGTGTGTAACACTATGTCTACCGTATGTAACACTATGTCTACCGTATGTAACACTATGTCTACCGTGTGTAACACTATGTCTACCGTATGTAACACTAAGTCTACCGTATGTAACACTATGTCTACCGTATGTAACACTAAGTCTACCGTATGTAACACTAAGTCTACCGTATGTAACACTATGTCTACCGTATGTAACACTATGTCTACCGTATGTAACACTATGTCTACCGTGTGTAACACTATGTCTACCGTGTGTAACACTATGTCTACCGTATGTAACACTATGTCTACCGTATGTAACACTATGTCTACCGTATGTAACACATTGTCTACCGTGTGTAACACATTGTCTACCGTGTGTAACACTCTGTCTACTATATGTGTAACACAAGGCTAGAACATTTCGTCCATGGACCACTCGTCCACGGACATTTCGTCCAGCGGACATTTCGTCCAACGGACATTTCGTCC